>CAXKVY010000274.1:0-243266 GCA_964058915.1 Tetropium fuscum | reverse complement strand
ATATTTTTTGTTTAATTTTTGATATTATGATTATTTGAAGGACCTGATTTTATTTAAAATGTGTGGAATTTTCGCTGCCCAATAATGTGTAATTTTTCTATTAAAAATTCCCGTAGTAGAAAATTAGAAAAAAAGATTACTTAGGAAGCAATCGAATGTTTTTTTTTACATTATTTATCTTTTTTAAATGTTATAACAGTGGGTGTAGGGTATATAAAAACTTAGGGTTTATAAAAAAAGAATGGTCCAATGATTTTACTTTAATGAAACTAACAAAAATTGTTTAAAATAAATCTATTTTACAGTTATAACCTAAGATATTTTCACTAAAATGGGTGCAACTTATTTTTTTATTAATTTGTATTTATGTATTTGCCGGTCCTAAATAGTTACATAAAACTTGTAGCTCAGATGGCTTTGGAAAAATTGTATTAACAATTGCCTTTTTCTGATACACTCACTGACAATGTAGTCATAACCTGTAAATGTAATTTATAACAGAGTTTTTGTGTCAATATAAGTTAAATTAAAAAAAAAAATCTTGTTAAATCGATATAGTACTGAAAAGTTCTGTAATATACCCTTTAATATTAGGAAACGTCTTACTTTTTACAACCAGTTACGAAAAGTAAAACATTACGCAACTGGTTTTATATTCATGTAAGTTCATTTCATAGTAAGTTATTTAGACCTGACAAGCTATGAAAGTGACAAGCTGTCACACCATTACAACCTTCTGGATTGTTTTTAAACGTATAAAATTCAGTTTTATTCTCTTAAAATATGAAAATGGTGAAAATTAGAAGAAATCTGCTCGTTACACGAAATAGTATTTTTCCCCAACTGATTACATAAACAGCTATTATGTACACATTGCCAGCAACCCTGTAATCTCAAGGTATATCACCCAAATTTAAAATATTTCTCGTATCTCATTGATGAATGCAGTTTGGATGCAGTTTACAAAATCCAGAGAAAAATCTATTTAGTACAATACAGAAGAATTTACTAAATGTGACAACCAAGTTTTCTTGGGTCTAAATATTGCTTCAAAATATTATATTTATTTACTTAAGCATATACATTTAGTTACTACGAGTGTCGTAGTAACTAAACTTTCTTACTCGCCACTGAGTTTTTATACTTTTTGTCTTATGACTTTTTGTCTATGTTTAAGTTTTTACAGCAACGCGAGAGCTACTGTCTTGCAAGTGGTCGATTTCAAATTGCTCAATGTCACTTCTAGTTACGTTATTTTTTTTTCGTTTAATTTATTACAGTTTTTGGTAACCAGCTCTTGGTCTATAAGAGATGTAATTAATAAAAAAGAAATGTAAAAAAACAAAAGAAAGTTATTTTACTTGTTTAATTATGATTTGCACAGAAAGTATACAAATACTCCTATTTTCATTGTTGTAACAAAAGTCCAATCCATATATCATTAATAACACCTTTTATTAGCTTCACCTGTATGTATGCAAGTATGTAACGAAATCCGTGAACCAGATTTTTTCTTAATTTAGAACGTTAGATTAAACTGAAACTTGGCACACTTATCAAGGACCGATGGCAATACAATAACTTGATGACAAACTTTGTCTTAATGTTCTCACCAGGATAATCAAAAACCAGGATATGGATTGGAGGACCAAGAAAAATTGTCTCACATTGGCGCATTCGCCACAATATAGAATTTATTGAAAGTTATACATTCATTAAACGCAGCACCAAAATTAATCTTTTCATATCAGAAAGTTAAATTACCAACATACCTATTTTATAGTGAAAAAAATTATATTAAAAAAACACAAAAAACACGCTTTACAGAGAACCGAGCCAAAAAGTAAAAAAAACCAAATAATCGAACTAAAAAGTAAAATATAAATTTTACTTTAAAAAAACTAAAAAACGCTTTAAAGTAAAACTGAACTAAAAAGCAGTAAATAATGTTTAGTTATTAAGATTTTGTAAAACGGCGCGGGTGCATGATATCAATTGTTATAAATATTTCATTGATGTCATGCACCCCACGCCTTTTTACTAAATCTTAAAAATATTTCCACTTATTTATATCGTCCAGAGTACCCTGGATGAAGAATATTTCCGGAAATATTTTGAGCTTCCATAGTAACCAAACAAAAATAAGTTTCTGATGGGCTTAAAAATGGCGGTGCGAAATTTTCAACTCAATTATGTGAGATATATCCAATTCTATTACTGGAGTCATAGGATGATTTAGATTAATTTTCAGTAAAATATAATATAACACATTGATATGTCTTCTCATGTTGTCCTCTCCTGTGTTTTCTCCTGTTTCATTCCTTTCCTTTCCCTTTTCTTTCAGAGACTCATTCCTAAACTTTGTATATACGTTTTAAAAAGGTTTTTTGGAAAAGAGGAACTGTCTGTCTTGATATGATATACCTCTCTGTCTTGGTGCCATATGTCTGTCTTGATATGATATACTTCCTCAATCTCTCGAACATGGGGAGTGGTTGTATAAATATTTTTGAAATCAGAAAATTACCTACGGACATTTTTGATCTGTAAAGATACGGGCTGCCCAATTTTAGAAAATCTTGTATAATTTAGGCGGTTTTTAATATCCGTTTTCGGAATACAAAAATTGATAAAAAATCGTGACCACTATTTTTTTTAATAAGTTAAATCGCCAGAGGATAAGCGAGATAAGAGTGGTATCAATTTAAGAGACACCCTGTACAAACTGCACCTAAATATGAAAATGGGTAATACTATACTGACTGTGTTTATGATTTATGATTATGATGTGAGCCACGATACTATTTTTTGTTAACTTTGACACCGTCCCTAACTCTTGGTGTTAGATAAATGCATCACATTATTTTTATGAGATTAATCCACTTTTGTTCTGTGTATCGTTACTTATGATCCACCCTGTAATTTCATGCACATGTATACATTCGTTATACAGACACTACTAACTTTATTATGTACTACATTTAATAATTATTCGTTATGAACTGAGCATTGTTTTTAAATTTCGGACCCTTAACTTAAAATCTCTAATATAAAATGTCAACATCTCGGCTGAAGCTGAAATGAATACCTTTGTTTACACAGAAAAAAAGAGTATTGTCTTGTTTGACGGTGACTCTTGATGCGGGAAAAAACCTTACGATTCAATAGCCTCAGGACCCGTCATTGTGTCGTTTTTCGTTTTTATGAGAAGGCCTTATTATCTTTGCTGCGTCCTACTTCCTTATGATTTATTCTGCATTATGGAATGCCCTTTCATATAAAAAGCCATTGTGTGGGATATAATATACAAATTTCTACAAATTTGATATACCTTAGGGTAAAATTTGATCAAATATTTATCAAATACTTTGGCTTAATTATTACTAATTATTTTATACATTTTTAGTATCCATGTATTATTACTTTTCAAAAACCATTTCTTAAGTATGTTGGATGTTTTTATACAATATCTATTTGTGCTATAAGTTAGCAAAAGTGACTTTTCAGGGGTAGGTTTTTTTATCGAGCCGCCATTGCCAGCCGAGATATAAAAATACACCATATGCGGAAAAAATCCTTTCCCTACGAGTTGCATACATGATTTTTTTAATAAGGTTTTGAAAATAGTTCAAATAACATGTTTATCATAATTTTATATTGAAAATTGTGACTCTCAAATATATGATTCAAGAATCCTGAGGGAGTGTTGCTATAGAAACGAGTTTGTCTATTAGCTTTTCCTTAACATTATTGTTAGTGATTGACGAAAAATATCTGAATCTTCTGCTTCGAGCGATATTGAAGATGATTACAAGAATCAGCAAATTTCTGGATTGAATCGTTATTGCCGACAAAATCCAAAGGTAAATATGAAAAAGCGTATCGCTTATTTTTGAAGATTGTGTTTCCCACACTAGTTAGGAAAAATGAATAACTAATTCAAATTAAATACTTAAAATATAGATTTTGCATATTAGGAACTTCTGTCTACATAGTTTGGCATAGTTAATTTACAAAGAAGCTTTACTCTGGTCATTTAAATATTTAACCTCCCTGACCCTCTTCATAAATAAGATTGGTCGCATATAGCGCGTACTAGAGCTGTTGAATTAAAGAAGAGCTTTTAGTAATGCCACGGGCGTATTGTTCGGGTTTAAATTGAGCCGATGATTTCATAATTCAGTGCGGTATTGTATGCAAATGGGGCCGGTATCGCGTACTCTACCCACACTAGTATCTCATATCTATTAGCCATCGTGGCTCTTTCATTTCGTCCAGCTTTGAAGCGGTGGTTTTAATCTACATGAGTGATGTTTGGTTTGAGTATTTCGCTGCGCTTCGGACCCTATCGTTCACCTCATGGTTGCTAAGTTACAGATATAAGTGGAATATGCTACTGTTGATATGGTATCTTGTTAATAACTAAATAAAAAATCGCCAGAAAAATCGAATGACAATAATAATAGTTTCGACATATCATATTATGATTTATCCAATATAAGAACTTACTAATTGTGTCTAATTATAAATAAATATGTATGAAAGCATCTACGAAAGCGGGAGAAGGGGCCTTATCTCGTACACATTATTACACATTATTACACATAGTACACATTATTACACATTATTGGGGCGTCACTGACCATGACAAAATGTCAGTAGTAAAAATGAAGTGTATATAACAATTCAAAGATTGCAAAATTAATAGGTGCAGTGTTTTAAATCATAATCTATAGTGAAAGCATAAAAGTAGAAATAATAATATTACGTGATTGGTTGATAGTTTTACCTACAATGTATGTTTAAGGAAATAAGAGTAATTAAGGAAGTATTTTTCGTTTCTGAGAAGAGACTTCCTTAGCGATAAATAATAATGCGAGAGAGTTCGTAGAATGCACTTAAAACGGTAGCCACAGAAAAATTGCTCTCTGAGAGAAGTAAGAATTTATATTATATATATTTACATATTAAGAAGTATTATGTAAAGTAAATTAGTGATTTTTTGGTAATAGTGGCATATCCAAGCAGTAGCTAGATATCTAGGGTATATCCTAGATATAGTTATAGTTCTATAGTGGTTTTCATCGTATCCAGATAGGGATTTTCAAGTAGTAAATCAACATATCAACAAGTTAATATATTTCCAAAAAGACGTCTCAGCAATTCCACGAGTAGTGTTCCCGATTTCGCCGTAATAGTATTGTACAAGGCTGTTCACACAGCTAGAACGCCGTCGCAGTTTTCCGAACGAGGAAGCTATTGAAGTTGCAGCATACCACCGGGAGAACTCTACATAATACTGCTTCTGTGCACTGCGCGAGTGACTGTTTTTGTTTACAAATGATTATCTTTGCAATAAGTTGTTAAACAAACCACAACTTCTTTTTGTAATAATTGTTATAATATATAACAACACTGGTGAATTCTAAATATATATCTCACATTGCTAGTTAAGAATTTGATATCCCATGTTTTTAGCAATCTATGGTATGATATGTTGTTTCGGGATAGATTACGCTTGTTTTTTCTTCAATGTTATTGAATCACTATCAAAGTATAAATATTGTGAATAAATAGATATAATAGTTAAATGCAAAGTAATCTCTCTCTTTTCTTCCAGAATGAATGCAATAGTCATAAAGAAATCACATATTAAACACTTAAAACAATATTTGGAAAGTAATAGCATTAACACTAAATCAAATTTTCTTGAGCATAAAATTAAATTTATACTCTTAAAAAGATATAGTATCATTTTGATTATACAAATTTTACAAATCTATTTTGAACTCTACTTGAGATGAAATGTTTCCATGCTCTAATTTAAAATTGAAAATTGTTCACTAGCACTCATTCAACAAAGAACCTGCAAAATGTATAAAAAAATTGAATTAAGTACCTTTAAAACCATTAATATTAACATTACAAATAATTATTAAACTATCTCTTTCCATATATCTCTCCCACGTCACAAATTGTCGTCCCCAACGTGGAGCTATAATGTATTAACATAAAAATCACATTAAACAACGTAACTTAACGTAACAATATATATATATATATATATATATATATATATATATATATATATATATATATATATATATATATATATATATATATATATATATATATATATATATATTATATATATAATATATATATATATATATATATATATATATATATATATATATATATATATATATATATATATATATATATATATATATATATATATATATATATATATATATATATATATATATATATATATATATATATATATATATATATATATATATATATATATATATATATATATATATATATATATATATATATATTTATATATATATATTATATATATAATATATATATATATATATATATATATATATATATATATATATATATATATATATATATATATATATATATATATATATATATATATATATATATATATATATATATATATATATATATATATATATATATATATATATATATATATATATATATATATATATATATATATATATATATATATATATATATATATATATTGAAAATAATTTTAAATTAAAAGTAGATTAATATAGATATGATACTAAAAGATAAAACATATCATATTTAATATAATATTCTTTAAGCTAAAAAGAGACAGAGCAAAATGTTAAATTACGTTTAGTGTAATAATACGACCAAGTGGTAAATGTTTCAGTATGGCAACCATAAAATTGCATTAAATAACGAAATAATCAGTGAAAAATCGATATAAAGTTATTTCAGATAATTTTGAATCAATAGATACAAGTATTAAACTAGTTGAAATTAAATATAATAATAAAAATGTTAAACTTCGAAATTATAATTGATAGCCAATCAGAGAAAAGTTCATAAATTTTCTTAAATAAATCAAAATCTTTTTAATGTATTATGTGTATATAAGATAAATATAAGATGTTATTATATAGTATACACATATTATCAAATTAAGAAATTTACAAGACGTGGTAAATTTTCATTGGCTAAGAATTGTTAATCTGGTAAAAGAAAATGTAACGGCAAAAAATTACTAACCTAGTTCTTAGATACGGAAAACAAAGTCAGAGTTAGTTGTTATACCATTGTAGAAGCAAATACACGCTACTCTGTAAACCCCAGTATAATATTTCAAGAACTATATTAAACTATACATAAAAAATATTAACCAGTGAGTGGAAACAAAGTACGTAAATTTGTGAACTCTATAGTATCAATAATTCACTAATAAATATATATTAATTTTATTTGACATGCTAGATGATTATTAAAAGAAATATAATGTGCTTGAATAACTTACTGTCACGAGATTAAAATAAAAACATAGCAGCAAACAATAATGGCGTATTTCGTTACTAAACACAACACTCTGATTGCAATCTTTTGCCAATTTTAAGTTTTAAAGGGTAATTTAGCAAGTTTAGTATTTAATATTCATAGCCTAAGTAATAGTGATTCCATCTCCGAAGACAACTGCTTATACAACCACTTAGCTTAGCGCCTTATCCCCAATAACCCCCGTAATAACCAATAAAGGAGCTGATGAAGCAAAATGTCCCTTGTTTAATAACCCCTCGAACACTTGTTATTCCAGTAATCGATTAGGGGCGTAAGGCACAATAGTGATGTGCTTCGGCAAGCCTATTCCATATTGCACCAGCCCTTGCAACCCTTCCGTCAACTGCCTGTTCTCCTATGAATTTATAGACTTAAACAAACCATCAATATCAGAACGAAATTAAATTGATGTAAATGAATTTGTATAGCTAATGCAGATGGCACGCTATTTGTAATTAAGATAGCGCTTGTAGTCTAATTTCATTTTGCCGATGCCGCTTTGTTTGTAGACTGAAATTTAATTTCGTACTCCGTGTTGCTGTTAGACTCGAAGCATTGTGATTGTCATGTGTGTACAGTACACAAAATTATTATACCAATACCTTGTTTACTTAACAGAAATAATTAAGCCTCTCCCCGTATAACTGTGCACTAATTTTTAATACCATTTTTTATTAGTTATATTTTCAAACCCCACAATACAACGAAACACACTGCGGTCATTTCGTTTTGTAATTATTTCCCACCCACTTCAGAAACACTTATTTTTTTAAGGGTAGAAATTCCATCGATACTATTTTTAGAATTAGACTTTTAGAACAAACGGTGCGCGGTGACTATCTACACCAGGCATGGATAATCTCACGAAGAAAGTGAAGTAGTGGTAAGGACGCATCTTCCGCAAAAAGATCATCCATTCATCGCAAAAAGATCAAGCCCAATCCAAATATATCCAGCAGGATATGCATAAGTAATATTAATTAAGTAATATCTCTCCCTCATATCTGTCATATGGTTTATCTCACTTGCGAGACGAAAATATTATAAAACGTGTCGTGACGCGACCTTGCAAAATCACTCTCATGCGGCTAAAGAACTATTCACTTAAAAAATCTGCCTTAAATAAAGATATAGAGGCTGAATTAGCAACGATCTCAAATATACCTGTGAATCCAGCTACGATGGAGGTTTCGGTTAACTCTTTTAGAAAAATTGGTCTATATTTCCTTAATAAACATATATTTCGGAGTCATGACTACCATTTTTGAAGGTAATGGGATCAATAAATATAAAGAACATCTCAACTCAACCGCGAACAAAAACTTTGAATGATTCAGACCAAGATTATCCTCCAATAACATCAAAAGATTCTCGTGAAGTTGAATAAGCCCTTCCAGGGTCCTCAGTCTCCATCGGAATAATCTCGTCCAATAATTCCCTAATAATGTTGTCAATCTTTAGTGCAGATAAAATATCTTATAAAAATCAGAGAAACCCAGTACATGAGCCGAAAGTGCAGCCTTAATCACTTCACCTTCGTAAAAAGATGAGTGATGAGGTAACAGTTAGTTTGGATAAAAAGGCAACCACAAGAGAGTTACCAAGTAAAATTTGATGATTCCGAAAACCTTCCGAGCAGTAACAAGACAACAAAGAAAAAGAAGAACGATGTTAGTGATTTCTGAAGCGGTGAAGGCGATTAGGAAGGTGCTTGCAACGATCATAGTGATGAAGAGGACTATAATACACAGTGTTCGTATTGCACAAAACTATATCCCGCAGATAAACATGGTAAACAGTGGGTAAAGTGCACAAACTCTTACCAATGGGCACGCGAAGATTACGTTGCAGAGGATGCAAACTGCATTTGTTCCATGTATGGAAAGAGAAAATAATATTTAATAATTAATTCCATTTGAAGCTACATTTCCACTTGATCCACCTCCACGCCGGAAGTAGTAATGAATATTTATACTTTAAATTCACGTGACTGGAAATCATGAAATCCGGATATCAATTCTGTATTTAATGAAGACATTTCCTGCGTTGGGGCATTCTTATAGAAATTTTTATGAACACCTAGCACAACCAAAATTTGCTTTGAAAATATTGGACGGTTCATAGGCAAATTTTCCTTGTTTTTTATATATATATATATATATATATATATATATATATATATATATATATATATATATATATATATATATATAAAAAACTTGTATATAAAAACCTTGTATATTTGTATTTAGCTCGTTCAAGTAATTGGTGACATTTAAAATGCATAAATTATGCATACCCCACCATGGTATAATATTATAGGATACTAATTTAAAATTGACGCCCATATCAAGCAGCATCGAAAAAACGTATTCACTCTTGTTCCAATGGCCAATGCTGATGCCATGAGTTAGGAGATATTATAGAAACATTGCGTTTGATGCTCTCTCGAATAACAAAAATATATTTAAAAAAGTTCCATTGCTCTCCATGATCTCAAATCTCAAAATATAGCAACAATAATTGGTGTTACAACTTAAATTTCAGGAAATTGTAATTGTAATAATTCGTCTTCCTTGTACTATGTAATCTAGGTAATTTAATGTAATTCTAAAACAAGCAGAGCTATTTTATAGAATTTATCGGGTGCGGTTGCAATTTGTCACAATTACATGCCCTAGGGATTAGATTGTGCTGACCCATTGAAAATACGCTTAGTTGATTGAACATAGGACTGCTTTTAGTATATGTAACCTTCCAACGAGAAACTCGTTTGATTAGAAAACCAATTATCTCATTTCATCCGACAGAATATTCCGTTAAATTAACTAATGCTGCTGAGGTACCTAATTTTATTCAGGCCCCCTTTATTGTCTTACAGTTTTTTCTTTTGCTGGGTGTAATACGAATAATTTGTATTACAATGACACAAAATTATTAGCAATTTTGACCCTAATTTTTTTACACTCGCTGAACTCATTTTTGGCATTAAAACTAGAAACTTAAATTCTTAGGATTATTTATCAGCAATATACAACTAGGCAGCTTATTTTTCGTAATAAACACCAAAGTACACTTTTTTATCACTTTATATCCAACAGTTATACATATGGAGGAATAATAATGAAATCCATTCGCTTACCTTGGATTGTGTCTTCAAGAATCACTAGTTTTATGGGATCTCTACATCGTTTCGAAGTTATGATTTTCATTCTAAAACAAAACACAAGCTATTAACGCGAGAGTATCAATATTGTATTTTTTTAAATATTTTTTACCAAAATCTACTTGTTTTGCGTTACACTTGCTAGACAGTCCTTGAGCCTCTTGTAAATAATATTAAAGGAACATAACGACATACTTTGTTTTTCATTTTTCATACATTTAAAAGCGACAAAGCAGATTATTTTTTTATGTTCCTGAATACCAAAAGAAACTCTCAAATTAAGCCATGGACGATTCCTTAATATGAGCCAATAACTTTAGTAATAAATAATTCCATCCTATCTGTTCTTTACAGACGACCCTGACTATGTTCCTCTTAGAAAGAAGAAAAGGCTACAAGATAAACGAAACAGGGTAATGATTGAAGACGAGGGTGGCGAGGGTTTTCCCTGACATCGAAGGTATGTAAAATGGCCTCTTCCAAAACTAAATAGGTACAAAAAAAATCTGAAAATTCTTTACCACCACTATCACTCAATGAATCCATCTAATACTATTTGCACTTTTCAGCAAACTGAGGCCTACCTGAAGCTGTACAGTAACATGAAGCCACCACCTACAAGTTGTAGCTACTTCTAGTTTATTATTTACTGTATACACATCTTTTTATTTTTTTATAAATTTCCCTATTCCTTAGACTACGTACTTTTTCATGTAAGAATTTGTGATTCAATTATAAGTTTATTGTATTCTTTTGTCTGCAATATTTTCTTTTGTCTGTATTATTATTGTTTTATATTATATGTTTGTTTAAATTTTTATTTCTAGGAAATTTTGTCTACGTTAATTTTGTACGTGAGCTTTTCGATAAAACGTATTCGAGATATGGGTGGGAAGCCGAATTTTTTTTGCAAATAAATTAATAGTAAATCTCTTATTTAAGTGCTCTAAAAAAACTTTAAATTAAATTAAACTCATAAATTTATTACATTACACAGTTTATATGATATAAAAGCTTGTCGCGAGATTTACCTGTTTTATAAAAAACATTGTTTATCTACATAGTTAAATCTCGTGACAAGCGAGATTTTTATCGTATAAATTGGGTAATGTAATAAATTGATGGGTTTAATTCAATTTGAAGTTTATTTTCTTCTTTTCGGAGCATTTAAATAAAAGCTTGTTTTTAAAAATATTTTTTACTATTAATTTATTTTTTATTTTTTAGTTTTCGCTGGGCATAAGTCTGTTCATTTTATTTAATGCGTCATTGTTGCATGGTTGTTTGCCTGTTAATTTAGTATCGTCTAGTTCTTTCATAAGCAGACCCTCTAGTGATTTAACTCTACTTAACTCTACTTATTTCATCTTGAAGTTTACTTGTGCTTAACAAAACAAAGTTCCGGGTTTAATTTTGGAAGTTTCCTTCTTCCAGACTGGTTGCAAACCAATGCTATCGTCGCCCATCTCGCCAAATTATACAAGTCATAGTATGAAGCCAACCAAGGCGTACTTTTAAAATTCAGTTGCAAGATTTCACCTGAACAATTCGACACCAAAATCGTAATCGGGGACTCCAAAACCGCCGGTATAACAATTTCAGATGGATTGGAACAACTAAGTTTTGGTTCGCCATCTTAGATCCGCCATCTTGAAAAAATTGTAGCGCTTGCAGTTGATCCTTGTCGATCCCTACAGCATTTGTCCGATTACCACTAAACTATTCCTAACCTTTGCCGAGTTATAACTCTTTAAAATTAATAAAACGGAATTTTGTTATCTGCCATTTTGCCCATTTCTTCCTCTTGAATTCTTTAATTTGATATCCATGTCATGGGGTTTATGCACCCCATGAAAAAACATAGTCCACCGTCTTTGGAAGTGCGCCATATTGGATTTAGGGTGACGTCATTTTATTTTCGTATTCCTTTCAGCAAACCCTTTCATTTGATATCCATATCATGGAAGTGCATAAAAAATAACTAGTCCACCATCTTATGCGGTCCGCCATATTGAATTTATAATGACTTAGCTAGCTATGCATTGTCTTCCAAACTAAACGTGCATGCAATATGCCTAGTGCATGCAATATGCCCTATTTGCCTTGTTTTTTCTAATATGCTTAGCCTATCAGGCAATCTTCGAGCTGTTGGAGAATTAGGTTTTATTCGAGCTCTTCGGGCTCTCGTGTCTATTTCTTGTGATCACATTTTTGAAAATCTGTGAAATCATTTTCAATTTATTCTCAATTGTGTTATTACAACTTAGAATTATTTATCTGTACCGCAATTTCTCATATATTGTAGGACAAAAATTGTTTTTAAAAGGCATCGATTTTCCACGAGTGCAAAAATGCTGCTAATACCGGCCAGCTAATTACCAACTTCAATCCCATTGTAAATTAGAGGCCGCTGCTTCGCACCATTACCAAATAACAGCCCCTGAAAACTTTCAGCAGTTTCCGTAAACGGATTTACGGTGAGGCTCAGCAGGTCCGCTACACCGCCGGACTTCGGGGCCCGTCTCGAAAGGGTCAGTCAGTATCGGTGACCTCGTGGAGCGAAATAAATATTTTATATAACTAAACCCGATTTCCTAGCAATGCTTTTAACGCAGATTATTATTGATGAGTAATAGGATTATTTGCGAGCATTACGACGTTTTTTCAACCTCTCCATTAACACTCATCCTATTTTAGTAATTAATTTTTTATTATGGGGGCCGTTTTTCGTTCTTTTATTTTACTATCTCTAATTTTTTAATGCGCTTGAGGTACAATTACGTGTTTACAAATTCCGGTGGCCCCAAATCCGTAACTTGCAAAATACTTACCCGATTGGGAAAAAAACTGAACGTTCATATAAACACACACACACAAATATATAAATATATATATATATATATATATATATATATATATATATATATATATATATATATATATATATATATATATATATATATATATATATATATATATATATATATATATATATATATATATATATATATATATATATATATATATATATATATATATATATATATATATATATATATATATATATATATATATATATATATTAGTTTTCAAGGAAAATTGCGTGTTTTCTTACATTTTTTCTAAAACAGTTAACAAGTTGTCACCTAGTTGTTACTCAGTCGTATAGCTATGAAGTAAAGCTTACACGCAACTCAAACTGGTATTTTTATAAAGATAGCTCGATCTATCCTCAAAATTAAATAAATTGTTTTTAAAAAGTTAAATGTCAAATCAGTGATTTAACATATATATATATATATATATATATATATATATATATATATATATATATATATATATATATATATATATATATATATATTAGCACAACAATATATATAATGTCAACCCCCCAATAACAACAGGGCTCACATATTTGACTCACCTTGGTAACAATTACAAAAAAGAATCGATTGATACCAACTTTAAATTAGCTTTCCCTAACATTAGAACTTTTCTTACCCGCCGACTGCTAACCCAATCAGAACAAAGTTAATCCTTAACTTGTCAGTCAGTACTAACTTTAGCTAATATTAATATATATTGAAATGATTATTAATTATTAATTCTGAGTTATTCTTTTAATTTAGATTTTTTTATTTTGTATTTATTTTTATTTATATAAACTTATGTTGAATGCAAATATTTATGTAATATGATGTAATATATTTATTTTTTTATTGTTGTACTGTGCTTATACCTACTATTTTGATTACCTGGCTAGCTCATTACCTCTTTCTCCATTACTTAGCATGTAGGTACTCTCTTTCTGCAGTAGTCGGTTCTACAGGGCTCTGTTATTATTTGTGGCATGTGCGAAAAAAAATTATTCTCAATTGTTCAGAAAATTTCTTTCTGTATTAATAAAATTCAAAAACAAAAATAAAACCATATATATATATATATATATATATATATATATATATATATATATATATATATATATATATATATATATATATATATATATATATATATATATATATATATATATATATATATATATATTTTATTTTTTTTTTGAATTTTATTATCACAGAAATATATATATATATATATATATATATATATATATATATATATATATATATATATATATATATATATATATATATATATATATATCTGTTCCATTTTGTTCCTTCAATCTGTACAGTGCATAATTATTATGCACTGTACACATTAAAGGAACAAAATGGAACAGATATATATGATTTTATTTTTGTTTTTGAATTTTATTAATACAGAAAGAAATTTTCTGACCAAGTATTCAATTCATACGACATATAATGATAACCTTCGGTATATTATTGTCTTTATACTTTACCAACAAATAGACATTATGTTGCTAAGAAATATTTGTACATTTTAAGAAAACAACAATGTTTTGATTATTTTTATTGTCGTGAATACTAATCAAATGCTACGTATAAATTTAAAATGTTGAAATATATTTATGTCCACTATATCCAAACCGTAATACACATTGGTGTTTTCTTTGTTGCCTATCTAATGTATCTACCTAATTTTATACACAGCTGTGAGCTTAAGGCGGGACCTCCGTAAGACAGGCCATGTAAAAGAATTTGTGACGTCACGATACTAGTCCGGTCACGGCATAACGTAATATACAATTTATAGAGGTTTTTATGAGTAGAACTGAATATATTTAAAAACAAGCTGTTACTTATGATAAAATAACTTGAAAGGGGGTTTCCCCATCATCATAGAGGTACCCTAATAGACGCGTTGGCTCTTAAGGAGGCCTCGTCAATAGCCCTACCTCCACTAAAACCGATTGCAAAACAAAGCTCTAACTATGAAATTTCATTAATTTTCTGTTTGATCTATCTTTATTTTGACTGTCAATTTCATTGTCAATTATTTTTGAACAATTATTAAGGAATATATTGGAAATAATATGACTAGTTTTAGTTAATATTGATTTTTGTGTTTAGTTACATAAAACACATTTTTCATTCATTTCTTCTACATACTTATCTAATTTTAAAACTACCGCAAAATGATCCGATGTTTACGTCTCATAAAAAACTCGTTTTCGTATTTATCTGAAATGAGCTCATTAAATATTTGATAGGCTTGAATAGAAACTTCGAAGAATAATTCTGATGGTTATTTTGAAGCACCTCTGGTTAAATTTTTAAGATATTCGCTAATCTAAACAGAGTCGTTTTCAGAAGAGTTGGTAAATTGTATGAAAAAATCTGAATAAGTAATGTATAGTAAACAATTTTCACAACCATTAACAAATTTAATAACAAAATGTGCACAATATCTGGAAATACTGAAGAATTTACTTTAATGTCAGACAAATTATAAATTATTATTGAAAAGAAACCGATATTTTCAGACGTAATACGAAGAAACATCTTTTTCGTCTTTGTCATTAAGTGAAAACTCTTTTAAGGAAAATGAATCAAACTTGGCCGACTTCACTCTAAGAAAAACGTTTAATTTTTTCCTGATTCAAGCACTTGTGTCACGGAAATATAGAAATGTGATCCGCTTAGTTGCCTATATATTCCAAAACGTCCCTACAATTTGTCAGTTTGGAACTTTTTCAAATAACATAAATTTCACTCCAAATGATTCAATACCTGAAACAGACATTCATTAAATAATAGATAAAAGAAAATGATAGAAAATATTTAATAAGAAATAAGATTGTAAACTGTACATATACAAAGGTATAGTGAATTTGTGAGGTGCTACGCAAATAAACTCAATAAATGAAGTAAGAAACGGTGCATAGCATGGGCCTTATGAAACACATCTAAAAAGAAAACACTAGAAAAAAAACTAGAAAAAAAACACATCTAAAGAGAAAAAAACAAATGAGAAAAAAATGCCTAATGTTTTGATATATGTGCAAATATAAATAGTAGAATAGGTATGTGTTCTCTGTGAATTTCAGTTCCGTGATGAAAAGTTAATATTTTAAATTCAAATACAAATGATCGTTTCCGTATGTATGTCCAGATATACAATTGGTAAGTGCGCATTCCTTATTACTCATCTATTTTCTTATTTATCTATGTAATGAAGTGCTAATATATATATATATATATATATACATATATATATATATATATATATACATATATATATATATATATATATATATATATATATATATATATATATATATATATATATATATATATATATATATATTACAAAAAACATTTCATTTATGGGGTAAATGAAGGAATTGGGGTAACAGTCCAGAGCGTCATCAGGAAACAGCAAAGTAAACCCCACGTATCCTAGGATACCGAGGCCTAGTTAACTCGAGATATTTCAAAGAACAATCGTCGATGGGAGGACTAACAACACTTGAAGTTCCGTGTATCTGCCAGATTTCATCTAGCAACCCTCTGTTGGTCAATTACCGCTGTCTCTTCTCGTATACGATGGTCTACAATCTAAGCATTGTCCACTTTCCACTCCGATTTTAGAAAAACCACTTCCAGCACCCGTAACCATAACGACAGGTCCCCATTCGGCCAAGGAAATAAAATTACTTTAACCAATCCCAACGATAGAGCGCTGTTAACTTTGCCTTTAACAAAATTGAGAATGTGTAAAACGAATGGGCAATTTTAAAGATATCGAGGTAGATTTACTGTCTGCAGTCGACAGTATGTTCTTGAAATAATTATGACGGTGACAGTCTCTTAAGTAGCTATGAACTGCGGCTTTTAATTTCTGGCTCATTATAGTGTCAAGATAGGAAACTTATATATTTGTAAATTTCCGGTTTTCCTACTATTTTATGCAGATAAATCCAGATGCATTGAATTAAATCGCACTAAAATTATGAATTTTTCAGATGAAATCAAATTGATACTTAAGAAGAGAAGAAACATAACTTTTCAATCAGCTACTGTCAATATACAGCTGTGATTTATTTGTACTTGTACTTTTTTTGTTTCTACGATGCATTATTTTTATCATTATTATATAATGGAAAAAATAGATATTTGTGTGATACAAGTGTGAATAGAACATGTTTAAGGCACGCATATGAAAATTTGTGGGTCGAGGAAAGCAAGTTCTGCAATTCATATAAGTGCCTCAAACATTCTTTTCACACGTGTACCATACAATATTTTTTCTAATTCATATACTAAATAGTATATACGGCGGGACTGAAGTAGTACTTTTAATACCGAAGGTGAAATTTATAATTTACCTGAGGGATAAAAAGTACCTCAGTCGCAAGGTATATGTGATGTTTTTCATACTTTCGTACAGTATCGAAATTGAAACATATACGTAATATAAAAAGCACATAGAAAAGTTTATAGAGACACAGATAATTACTAAGCATATACAGATGCAAATAATCATCAAGTCACTTATTGACGAGTTACTATAGTAATGTTGCGTTGTGACAAGATTAATTAGGAGATATTGTTATTGCTAGTATCATGAGCTCGATTATGAGGGAAGAAGATGTATCTGATATTGAAAAAAGGGCAGCCGAAGTAGATCAAGGATCTGCTGCATTCACTCAGGAAACACTGGTCACTATGACGAACTATAACAACATTAATTTAAATATTATCAATAAAGCATATATTATATTCTTTTGTTTATAATTTTATACTTCCGGGGTTTCCGTCAATATTTAATATCGGAAGGACAACACGTGATACTTCAGTCCCTGTCATAAGGTGGTGAAGTTATTACGTCAATCCCGGAAGTATGAAAAGAATTAAATACAATTTTTGACATTTTTCTGAAGGATTTTTTTTCAGATGACGTCGCCGTCAGAATTTTTTATTGTGAAAATTACTTTTCGCGCTATAATTTACATTTCACACTTGTTCGCATAAGTTTCACTTTTTACATTCATTACCATACGAAAAGTATCACTTTTAATGCATGATGGATAAGAAAAAGTTTATAAATCCGGTGAAGGAAAAGCAAGAATATCTAGGCATAGCCACTTGCAGGGTTTTGTATAAGGGAATAGAATGTTAAGATAGTGCTACAGGTTTTCCTGCAGAATTCGTTATACTTATTGTGGTAAATGCGGGTATATAAGATATATTAAGAGATAGGAAACATTAGTATATATGTTGCAATTTATTTTTGACAGTTCACCACTTGCCAGAGCAGTGGATAACGAAGAATCTGACCGCAAAAAACATTGTTTCTGAGTAACTAGTCCTCATCAGTATAGTGCAGCTTGATAAGATGTGTCGATAAAATTAGATTTCATGGATAAAACAAATTGGAAAAACAAGCTTATTTGGATGTAACAAATTGGAAAGGAAGAAAAGGATGTTAATAAAGCTTCTAGTAAAAATATATGCAATTTCTCAACAAAAATTTGAAATTTACAAATGCCATGTTGTATCATCACCTTTAAATAAATTGTTTTATGTATGCTTTTGTTAAAACGAATAGCAGGTCATTCAATACTTGAAGTAATTAGGTTGGCGTGGCGCCCAACGTGGGTCAATTGACTAGAGTTAAAGTACTGTTAATCATAAATACACACACTAAATTGCCACATATATTACTAATGTTTCCTATCTCTTAATGTATCTTATATACCCGCATATACCACAATAATTATATAAAGAATTCTGCAAGAAAACCTATTGCGCAATCTTAACATTCTATCTCGTATACAAAACCCTGCAAGACAAAGAAATTAAATATATTATTCTTTATGTCACGCATAAATTTTTAGCACCATCTGCCTCGAAATAATAATAAACCCTATTACCATTTTTATTCGAATATAAGGCCGAAAATTAGCCTAAGCACAAGCCCGAATTAGGGGAGGCTGCCAAGACATTTACCGTAACGAAACAGCATAATGTGACAAATGAATGTCCTCATTGTTAAAAATTAAATCTGTTATATTTGCACGCAAACAGGTCGGGGCGCACTGAGGAACATCAACATAATGCTCATTTTCTTAAGTACGCTCCGAATAGCTACATCTACCGGTGCTCTCCTTTTATCAGATGGTCTTAACGAAGAGGGCAACGTAACTTTGCGGGACTCGTGGATCAGGGTCGGCTTAGTGCGTGTAAGGGAGCCTTTTGATGGAGATAAAAACCATAAAAGCTAAGGCGGAGTAACATTTAATTGTCTTTCAAAGTTTTGAGATTAAATTTAAAAAAATAACAACAACGGTACAAGTTTTTGCCCACACTTTTGGCATATAGAAACATTAAATATTCCAGAAAAAAAGCACTGTGATGCTGAAGCAGCTTATTAATTAATGAATTTGATCACTTTAAAATTATATTGGATATGCTGGACTGTTTTGGGATAACAGCAATGGATCATTGATGCAATATATGCAAGAATCTGGAGATGTTGGTCGAACAGTTTAGCGCGCTAGCTGAGGCTCGATCACCTAGCAGCAGTATTGGTTCAACTCCCTAATGGCGAAAAAAAATTCACTCATTTATCCTCAAGATCTCACTAATGATATTTTCAGGTTTCCCCTATTCCTAAGAAATAAAATTAGGTGGTTCCCTACTACGTCGACGTTTCACTTTATTTTAAAAGCTTCGTCATGACTACAAAAGATAACATATTAATATAATGTAATTATTATTGTAATATAAATAAACAATTTAAATCAACATTTTAAGATCGTCTATAAACAATTTAAAAGCAGTTTAGTACATTTTTTAGCAACATCTATGTTTAAAAAAACTTTAATTGCATTTAGGCATTATCACAATATTTTTTTTAGTTAAATTATTGTTTATTAAAATCATTAATTAACACGTGAACCACTTACTGAGTGAGACATTCCCTTAGTAAGGTACATAGTGCTTATTGGTAATAAATAAAACATACTGTACTATAGCATATAATAAATTACGCAATGTTTTAAATCAGGCTTTTGTGCTGTCTGCTATAGTGTTTTCGTTTAATATACAAACTAGAGCAAAAAATTGTGCGGCATTGTACAAAGAAAACCCGTAGCAATTACTACAGAAGAGGTAAATCATATCACTATGCAATACAAAAGGATATTTAGTGTAAAATTGTATACCGCTACAATTTCTTGTGAATAGAACTAGGGTCTGCCGTCCGCGGCTTACCGTATCGGTTGCCATCCCTCTTCAACTCATATAAATCCCATTTTCCTTCTCGCTCACTTAGCTTTACTTCACAGGGGCGTACCATCATGCGGAACCAAGGTGAAATCACTTCAAAAGATGTCTTATTATGTCATATTCATATATGTGCAAAACTTTAAGAATATTTAAAAATAAAAATATTTAGTTTTGAATGTGTTTAAAATATATGGAAAATATTGCAGCATATTAAAATATGCTGCGCGTACAACTTAGTGCTCAATTTATCCAATAACAATTTAAAATAAAAGAAAGAAATTGGAATAATTGCGCGCGCCACTGAGCACTGCATTACATTAATTTGCATATTAAACGAAACCACTATAGACAACTACAAAATATGCACTGAAGATATTTAATTAGAACAACTGCTCTCTAAGATGTTTTCATTGTTATGGGTTTTTTATTAAATGATTATAAATAATATTTAAATCGTCAGTGTCGGTCCTTTTATTAACTGTTAAAGGGTTGTGTGACTGTATGCACACCATTTCACTTATAATTTATTCTTTTATTGCAGTTAGATTCATTATCTAATATACTTACATCACCAAAGTTGAAATTATGGTTTTCTGTGAAATGATGTGCAGCCAGCATTGTTATTCTTTTTTGTTTTTATGATTTTCATTACATGAATATTTATGTACATTTAGACGTGCCTTTATATTTTGTTTTGTTTGATCTATGTATGTTTTATTACATTCTTTACATGGAATTTTGTACACTACATTTAATGATAGTCCAAGGCTATAGGATATTACATAGAATTGTACAATTTACCGACAGTTTTCATATGGTAGAAGGTAGAACACAATTTTTGTTGTGTTATTGGGTAACTTTAATTTTAGTTTTTCTGATAATCCATTAACGTAGGGAATACTATAATATTTTTTCTCATTATCAGTACTGAATAAGCTTTTAAAATAGATCGAATCGTCGATATAGTGGGAAATCTCTAGTTTTATTTTAATCTTATAACGACAAGGAAAAATAGAAATGAAATGAATAGTAAAATTTGTTTGAGTTTGGTCATATCCGGAGGCTGTTTCCCCTATGGCCAAATCTTACTTGCACTATTACAGAAAGCGTATTTTAAAAGTGTATGTATGTCGGATACTTGAAAAAGTGACTAAAAGTATATTATTTTATGAAACACCTTTACATTATTATACAAAAAGCTGCTGAAATTTGCTCTCTGAACTAGGTAGCCGTATTTATATAATCTCATCCATTAACTGTGCATTCCTTTCCAAGACAACAGTTTTCTCATTCAAACCTTGAAAAATGTTATCATAATTTTATGATAAGCACAGAGCGAATTATAAAAACTTACTTTTTGATACTAATTTGGCCTTAGAACGCATATATCTGGAAGAAAACCCGACATAAACGAAATTAAAAGGCCTCGCTGCCACGCTGTTAGAATTAATATTTTTTCACTCCACTACCAGTTTAAATTAACGTTCCTAAAACAACATAGACCATTGAATAAAGAGGCGCTTAAATCGCTATCAAAAATCTATTGTTAGTGATAAAGCTCGACAATGAGAAGTTATAACTCTTGGACGGCAATAAATTTTATATCTTTTTTACATCGCAAGATAAATATCGTCCTGTTTCCTCGTTAAAGCTTCCATTGTATTATTTTATTTGTGCTGGTCCTCTTAAAAAACCATCATTAAAATATAAAATAAGGAGCACTAAGTTTCTTTTATGTTTGCGAATGCGATTTTTCACCCCTCGGGGTGGTTTTATTATCTGCAACTGCATAAAAGGAGGTGGACGATGAGGAGTGACCTCTTGTCGAATTGAACACCTCGGGCTAGGCCTTTTGACGCAACAAATTCTTTATAATGCTTTCATTTGCTTTATTAGAGCAGGGCCGGACTATGCTCAAATGATAAGAGATACATATACTGTAACACAAAGAGTTAACGGTCAGGAGTGAGTAAAAAATCCTGCTGTAAATGCATTTGCTGTTAGATAGTAGGTTAGAGAGTAGGTTAGAGAGTGGGTTAGAGATTAGGTTAAATGAACGGTTAAATAGTGCCTGTGCTAATGTGATAAGTGCTAGTAGTGCATTAGTAGTAGTAGTGATATAGTGCATTTGTTGTTATCAGAAATATAAGGTCGGAACAATCAATAAAGCATCACGTATTCGTGTATTCGTCAGGGAGATACGGAACTTTGAATTTGGACAATTAGTGATGTTGAGAAAAATCACATAAACTGCACTATTTAATATTTTTACATCGATAGAAGCCATTCTCCGTGGTCTCTTATTGTTTCTATTAGCAAATCTGTACTTGAATATCTTAAATATTTTTAAAACATATTCTTGTTTCAAGAACTTACATGAATTATGATACATCCCGATAGGTATATTGTTGCGCAACAGCTTTATTAATGGCTCCGTGCTCAAATAACCGGCATAAGATATCCTAATGTTTCAACTTCACGAGACCCAAGCGAAAGTATTAGTGTTTACAGCAACGTGAAGAATGTGGTGTGAATTATTGGAGGAGGTGGATTCTGTTCTTTTCCGTAGCTACGGAGTTGTGTTGAATGTATTGATGAATGACGAAAATTTTATTTACCTACAGCTCTTGTTAGTGGAGATATATAAAGCCTATTCAGAAGAATAAATCTCCACTTTCGGGGCTTGGTAAAGTGAATGTAATATATCAAAAGTTTGCTTTATTTGAGAAGGATTTTAAGTGAATATATTATGGGGATGTTATTTAAATTATCATGTTGGGGGCAAGCTGGTTTGATATATATATATATATATATATATATATATATATATATATATATATATATATATATATATATATATATATATATATATATATATATATATATATATATATATATATATACAGTCAGAGGTTCTAAATCTAAATTTTATCAAAAATTCATTTGAAAATATTTTCCTAACTATAGGCTGGATTGACATGATTTTTTTTTGAAATTGTAGGTTTGTTGGTGCGGAATGCAGATGTGTTACTGCATGTAATTTCAGCTCAATTTTAAATTTTCACCATATACAAGGTGTACCAATTACATTGGATTTCATGCAGATGTAATTTCAGCTCAATTTTAAATTTTCACCATATACAAGGTATACCAATTACATTGGATTTTTGCATAAAGTTTGCAACCCTCTGTGGTAAGTGCAAGCAATAAAAAGATGAAAATTTTGAGACAGAACTTTAGCGTAGTCTCTTCTTAACAATTCATTTTTTAATTCATCTCAATATCTCTATTAATAGGGAAGATATGATTAATTAAAATAATGACTATGAGTCATGGTAATTTTCAATGCAATTACCAATAGGTTTTGAAACGCCCCGTATCTAGGCCGTGCGTTTGTGAGAAAATTTCCTAATTTACTTCTACTCATTTTTTGGGTTTACCATAATTTTAGGTTAAACTAAATTATCTACGTCATTTTAGTCCAGTCCTCTTTTCACAACAAACATCCAGATTTATTAAAATACGTAAAATTATGGTCTACGAATATTCTATTTATTTCATGGCTGTTTTAGCAAAGTTTTAACGCAGTTTCGTAAGACATTCACCTTATCTTAAGTATGTTAATATAAACAAACGAGAGTATCCTTCGAGCCCAGCAGCCACATGGCCTGTGTGCACGTGTTCATCCCTTCGATGCCTTTACTGTAACATAGGTAAAGGATTTTCTAACACAGTGTCCATGCGACGCTCGCCTTATCTTAATGATGTTATTCTAAACAAACTAGCGTAGCTTTGGAGATCGGAATGTATAAAATAAACAAATTGTGAGGGTTCCCATGGGAAACGGCCCGCGTCGGTAGGTTTACGTCACGACAAATTTCGTATAAAAGGGTGAACGCGAGCTTCAATCGAGGAGAGTTGGAGAGCATCCGCTAAGCATTCTGTGACCACCAGGTCCGTCTAGTTTGGCAGAACTGTTCACAACTGTCCAATTCTGCATTACGTCGGGACCGCTCCAGGTCCAGTGTTCTGCGGAAGTGCTGTCCAGCAGACGTTAAGTATTCCAGGGCTGCCCCAGGCCCGGTCTAGCTGTAGACGACTGTTAGCAGCGTACCCTTGTACTCAAAAAAAGGAGAGTTGGAGAACATCCGCTAAGCATTCTGTGACCCCCAGGTCCGTCTAGTTTGGCAGAACTGTTCACAACTGTCCAATTCTGCATTACGTCGGGACCGCTCCAGGTCCAGTGTTCTGCGGAAGTGCTGTCCAGCAGACGTTAAGTATTCCAGGGCTGCCCCAGGCCTGGTCTAGCTGTAGACGACTGTTAGCAGCGTACCCTTGTACACAAAGAGGAGAGTTGTTGAATTTTTAAGCTGACGTTCCGTGTCTCATCCAGGACCGTCCAGTCAGGCAGAATTATTCACAATTGTCCAATTTCGCATTACGTCGGGACCGCTCCAGGTCCAGTGTTCTGCGGATGTGCTGTCTAGCAGACGTTGAGTATCCCAGGGCTGCCCCAGGCCCGGTCTAGCTGTATACGCCTGTTCGCAACGCACCCTTTGTCTACAAGAAGCGAGTAATTTCCACCCGTGGATCCAAGTTATCCGTACCAGCCATGGACACGTTCCCGACCCACAGCGATATTCTCGAACCCGGGGAAGTCAGGGATGCGAATCTCTCGCTATTCCCAGCACTAGGTAATGTCACCTAGGGTCTACCCCTGCTGCCATGTCCTACATCGTTGTCTTCTATTTCAATCTAACGTCCTAAATCATTGATGTGGAACTTGGCAGTTAAATATTCGTAATTCATTCGTAAATCCACGACTCTATATCTCCGTCTACGGTATAACCCCTGGTTTTTCTGTGTTACTTGAAGCTTAGTATGATTAAGGTTCACTATGTAATATAAATCCTTCTTATTAGCATTTTATCATGTCCGAGGGAATCAATGTGCATAAATCATCCTAACACATTAATTGATTTGGGTAATGAGTTGTACAAAACAGACGCATTGTTTCACACTTAACGTAATTGTCATCCGCTGTCCTTTTGTCCTGCTGTAGGAGTCGGTAACCGCAATCACTACCTGATTCAAGTGGTTGTCGGCATTTGCGGTAGCATCTGGACCTCTCTAAGTTGCACCGGATAAGATTTGACACGTGCCTCTTTGCTTCATATGTTTCGGTATTTACCGATGGCCATGCACACCAGTGGTTGTTTTATTATTCGTGAATCTTTCCCACTTAACGGTCAGCGACGCCCCGCAGATGGGGAGCGTTTTGGATCGTAAGGTTCACGGAACTAATCGCACAGGTTTTGTATTGGCCAGGATCTCAGAATATACAGGGAAGTTTTTCCCCAGGCATATGTGAAATTTTACTTGTGTAGTGTTTATATAGGATAAGATTTGACGAGTGTCTTTTGGTTCATTATACTCAATAGGTACCGATGTCCGATGCACACCTTGTGTATTGTCTAGCAAGCCGGCGAACCGACCACTCAAATCTATAGAGGGTACTGGCATCCAGTTATGCCCCTGCGAGCCCTGCACCGATTGGTGCGCCCAGAAGAGACGATTGTCCCTGGGGAAATCTTCAGAGGTTCAAAGGTTGTGAGACAATAATACAAGTTCTGTATTAACTAGGGTACTCAACATTATACAGGGAAAATTCCCTGGGCACCGTGAAGTTTTACCTATACTGAACTTCGGTAACTCCTGCGTGGTCCCAATCACATAATTTTGTTGATTGCCTACGCTCATATCAAAATGGCGATTGCCATAAACAATGACATTGCGTCATTGTTTGTTTGTACGATTCATTATCTAGAAGTAAATGGTACCAAGGTATCTACACGTCTGTTTCCTTCATTTGCAAATATGACTATGGTCAGAATAAATGTCCTAAAACAGTTTCTGTATTTTATTGAGTTTACGTTCGAAATTAAGTAACCAATCCTGTTGTGTTCCTAACAAAGTATAGTCTTACACCTGTATTACAGTGCTATATAAAGATCTAAACACAGTGTCATTAAGCCAGAGTGTCACAGCTATCAGGGTTTTCCAAGTGTTCTTTTATGTTATAAATTGAGGTAACTTAAATCAGATCCGAATAGGGACAAGTAATACCAAACTTTAAAAGAATCAGGGTATAAACAAAACTACAATCATAACGTAAAATTGGGTCCTAACCAAATACAACTAGACGATCACGTAAAAGGCCAACTTGCTTGTTTTCTTGCTTTATCGGATGTATATGTATGTATGTATATATGTGCGCATGTGTGCATGTGTGTGTCTGCATGTCTGCATGTATGCATGTAGGTAGGTACGTATGTATGTATGTGGATATGTAGTCATTTGATGGACAAGTAAAGCAAGCGAGAAGTATAAAAATAAGAAAGAGTAAGTAAAAAGTAAAAAGAGTAAGTAGAGTGGGGGGGGGGTGCCGTTTCAGTTTTTACAAAGTTGCTTTAGCATCTTCGTTTGTTTTTTTTTTGACAAGTGTCGCTAGTGTTCCTAAGTTAATTGTTGCGATTTGGTCTGAATTATAACAAAGTAACGGTAATCAATAAAAAGTAATAATGATCTTAAGTGGTGTTTTGCGCGTGGTGATAAAAGTATTAACATATTTTTTCAAGGTAATAAACAATTCAAAATTTGGTAGTATTAAGAAACATTATCAGCGGACTTGGTCCCATGTAGTAGATTTAAGTCACGTAGGTTTTGTCACAGGGTAAGAATAAGGTTCTAAGATTTTGTTTATTTGTATTAACCATATCTGATAATAAACAGAATCATATGCTATCATCTTCTTCTTTCTTGTATTTGAAAATTTCAGGAAATAATGACTCTAATACAATTTGCGCTTCACTAAAATTTAATAAATTTAATAAAATTTTGCATACAATAAAATTATTTATTTTGAGTCAGTAGCTTCATCTTACAAACAATCTTTTACAGAAATTTATATAATATAATAGACCTAATTGAACCCCTCTAAGATTATAGAGTGCTCATGACTAAAGTAATCCTTCAATTAAAATTAAAATTAATGTTCATAGAACTGGCGCCCATAAAACAGAGAAGGATTCAATAGGGAAGAAATACAGTAAGTATCCTATAATCAAATTAAATATTTCTCCATCATATTATTTCAATATAAAATATCTTTATTTCAAAAGCTTAAAACATATTACATGTATCACAATTATCTCATTAAGATAGGTCTTCAAAATTTCATAAATTCATACTTTTCAAATTTGCTAACCAACGTGGGACTCAATTCATTATAATATTATCATCCCATAGGGCTTCTTATAAAATCTCATATTTCATATATCTCAATATAATACATGAATACATGAAAATCTTTTATGAATGCCGCACTGTTTGGGCGATAAATTGTTGTTGATAGGATATGTCTCTTGATAATTGATAAGTTATGAATTTAAATATGTGAATAAAAATAAAGCTGTATATGTGAATGCTCAATATACGTTGTGTTGTTTTTGGATTTGTATAAAATGAGATAATGTAACGTAATAGGATGGCGAAGAAATTTCTTATTATCTTACAGGATATAATATGTCTTCCTTATGGAATTCTTCTTGATTATGGGCCCCAGTTCTATGAACACTAATTTGTACTTTACTGGAAGGATTACTTTCCAAATAGTGAATTTTATGAGACTATAATATTTTATTAAATCTGTTGAATCTTGTTTAATCTAAAATTGTATGATTTAAGATATTTCCTGAAAAGTTTCAAGAAACAAAAAAGAAGAAGTGATTTATGACTATTTTTATTGTCATATAATATGATAATAAATAAACATAAACTGAAACGTTATTACTACCCTACGTAAACCTACATAACTTATTTCTACTACATGGGACCAAGTCCTCTGTCACAATGTGTCTTAAAACTAGCAAAGTTTGAAATTGTTGTTACCTTAGAAATTTATGTTAATCCTTTTTAATTACGAAGCACAAACACTTATCACTATTCTCGAAAACTGGTAGGAACACGAACTACTAGATGCTGCTGGACTCAGGTGGTGTCATCTAGCGGATGCCGCCGTACTACCTCAGGAATACTGCTATTAATCGCTGGAATTTTATTATGGGATATCTTCACCCTCAAACCTTTAATTTTCGGCTTCTGCACTTATATTTTCTTTTTACTGAAAATTTCTTAGAAAATTGTTTCCTTCTCTATTATATTGGTCACCAAACTCTTTTGCGACTGGCGACGCTACCAAGCCACTAATTCTCACTTTTTATTTGCGACGAAAACAATTAATTTGCAGTTATTTCTGCTTGTCGACTTTTTCCACTGGTGTTCTTAATTATTTTCACAAACTCAAATATTTTAACTTTAGTTTTACTATTAATTTAACAAATTTCTAGAAAAATTATAAGTGTGGCTGTTATCTCATCGAATGCCTTAGCTAGACTCTCTCGCATTGTTATATGTAACTACGGATATGCCGTATGGACAAACATTTGCATTTTCTGGTTACGATCCTTCTTTCTTGTTATTATCATACAATCTGACCACTCAGATTGATGCCAGTTATTTAATTTATTTAATTTGACATTATAGTCTTAAAATTTGAACTCCACTTTATATAATATTGATTTATACACACTATAATATAAAATGATTCACTTTTTGTTGTATACCTTCGATTTATTATCGAGGCGTCATCTCTACATTGCACTTTGCGTAGAGGCTATAAATTCTCGAACCCCTTTTTTACCATGATGCCTTCGCATTAATCTTTTAATCTAGACATAGTTATTAATGCTTGATATTCTATAATTCTTATTGGGACTTGTCCATTGTGATTATTGTGATTATGCTTGAGATATATTTACATAGTCTCCATTTTTTAGAATATCGATTATATGATTAATATCAATTTATTCTTATGACATCTAATTTTTAAAAGTTTGTGATAATAATTATTTGTATAATAAGAGTGATCTCATAAAATTCCGCTTATCTCATTGCCCTAGTGGAACTATTATTTATCTTGTATAGGTAATGAAATTTTTAACCTGAGTTCAGTAAGATTTAACCTCAAACCTCACGTCACTGGTGTTGGTAGTGGATTTTCTAGATAAATATCGGTGTCATTTAACATCCTGGAAATAGACTAATGAAAATAACAATAATTTGCATCATTAATTGAGCCACTTTTTTGTGGTAGGCCAATTAGAAAAATTTAGTGTGGACCACATACCAAAACTAGAACAATTGATAATAATAGAACTAGTAGTTATTAGAGAAAAGAGAATATACATATATTCAAACCCCCTGATTGATTTAATTTATATACGAAACAAATATCTCCATTACGTACATGAATATTAAAGATTTAGCACAGACTTTTTTGATGAAACATACAGCGAAATATTATACCTCTTAAAATAAGTATGAAATTACTGTTCAATAACTTGTATAAAAATATTTAATACTGTAAATCTACGCAGTCGATTAATTGCTAACAAATTGCCAAAGGGACACGCTTCCGTTCTCTCCTTTAATTAAGAAGGCGGACGTAACCGTGTCAAGTACTGCCCCCAATCGGCCACACGTCTAATTAATGATCCAGCAGCCTACGCGGTGATTATTTCTTTTACTTCCTTGTATCAACTAATCCGCTTATTCTTTGACTTGGGGAGATGACTTGCCGCCGTTATTTTCGTCTCGTTCCACTACCACAGTATTATAAAGCGTACCACACAAAATGTCATTTCTCACAGTTTGTTCTGAAAGGAACTCATAACTCCAAAAAATATTATTAACAGTCTCATTAACATTCATAACATCCTTGAACATTATAGAATTATCTAGAAGAAAGGGAAGAACAAATATATAATAGACGCAGAAATATAGAATAGACGCAATAAATATCAGACGCAGAAACATATTTTCTCTGATCTCTGAAGAATAGCTTATATTAAAGCTTACAAGTGCTACGAGACATTCAACTTATTTCGTTAAGTGCTGTAAAACTTGAGGTAAGTAATTTTAAAGAAATATCAGCTGTGATCATCAGAGTTATTAATCTAAGCAATCGGTACAAAAAAAGAGGTTCTATTCGCAAAAGGTCGGAAAGAAATGAAATTTGGTGGTAAGGTGGACACAGGTCCTCTGATAGTACACCTCAGTTTGCGACCTCGAGGGGTTGGGGGATAAAAACTCGCATCGCAACAGATCTCAGGAAATAGCGCCGTTGTGGTGAATAAAAATATTCATATAATATATGTAGAGAAGAAAATCCCCCTAAAATACCTTGTATAATCCTCTAAAATACCTAGTATTGTTCGTCTGCGATAGGTTCCGCTCTACGGCGCGTCAAAGTTGGGGGTTGAATTGAATTTTCAACAAAATCAAAATTTCATGGCGGATTAAGGCGAGTATCGCTATCAAACAATTCTGTGCTAATTTTTTTCTAAAAGACTAATATTTTCAGAGTGTGCAGATGGTTGGTTTCATGCATTTGGTCATGTATAATAAATGTAATGATTTTTTGAAGCGCGCCCCTACATCCTCAGATAGGGGCATTTTTTTATTATCAGCATCTACCGTCAATATTTCCTTAGTTGATATATTTCCTTATACTTAGTTTAATATTTCCAAATTTATTATTTTTGTGCAAACATGAGACAATAAAATATAATTTTCAACTTATTTCCACAACACCCTTGAGGTAAAGTTTAGGTAAAGAGCCAGAATCGGCAAACTCGGCGTTGTCTGTTTGGTCGTCCTGTATATAAACAGGAACGTTTTCGGCATTTTCTGCATTGGCGTCGTCTAACGCAATCAGGTCGGGAATGTTTTCGCAAGACGTCCCACTACAGTGTGAACACAGAACCAAATAATCCTACTTTACGGCAACCACAAGAAGGTCCACAATCTTTCGTCTGGCATCTACACGAGCTGCTCTTAAGTAAAATCTTTGGAGCTGGTTCCTTTGCTTCGAGACCTGTGGTTGCTCTTTGCCATCCATGATCTTCTGGAGGTTTCTAAATTCCCCGCCAGCTCTGTACTTGACAATAAATAGACAATGAATGATGATTACCTCCAGAAGATCATGGATGGCGAAGAACAACCACAGGACTGGACGCAATACGGATCGCATAGTGCTGGTGGATGCCCTAAAGCCGGATTAAAATGTTCAGTTCTGTATTTACACTGTACTGGTACACAACGTCCTGCGAAAATATTCCCGACCAGATTGCGTTAGACAACGATAATGCAGAAGATGCTGAAAACGTTCCCCATCAGATGCAGGACCATGAGGACCAAACAGACAACGCCGAGTTTGCCGATTTGGCGCCTAGGTAAACAATAATAAGGAAATATTTACCGTAGATAATGAAAATTAAAAAATGCCCATATCGAAGTATACTACCGAATATATTAAATCGGGCATCTGCAGACATTACTCATTACTCTTTCAGAAGGAATACAATTATTTGATTGCGATCTTCATCTTAATCCGCGATGAAATTCTGATTTTGTTGATAATTGCAAATCTACCCCCGACTATGGCGCGCTGTAGAGCGGGAACTATTGATCACAGACGAAAAATTGTGGACAATTATGTTCTCTACATATTTCATTTGAACTTCTTCTTGATAGCACTTACCACAACTGCGCTATTTCCCGAAAAACGTAGCCATGCAGAGTATTCATCTCCCCACCCCTCTAGCGGCAACCCCACAAGGTCACAAATTAAGGTGTACTATTAGGGGACCTATGTCTATCATCCCACCAAATTTCATTCCTCTCCGACCTTTGGCGAATAGAAACCCCCCATTGCTTGGACTACATTGAGATAATAAACATTTTTGTTGGTCACCCGATTCAAAAGATGATGGAGACGGTCCTCGAGTGTGGAATAGCCATTTAGCAGAGAAGGGCAAACCACGGCCTGCGGGCTAGGGGCGCTTCGAGTAAGTTTTGTCCGGCCTAGCAAAAAGAATTTTTCAGTATCATATTGTCTGCATAAGAATACTGCAAAAAATATTTTTCAAGATTACTTAATTACTCGCAGTACGAGACATCTAGCGCCCGCATTGTGAAGATAGAATCCTAAAATATCGAATATTCCTCATACGATAGCAACCGACGAGCAGGTGCTAGTAAATTTAGAAATCTAGTCCATGTCCATGTCTATGTCCATATCCATGTCCATGTCCATGTCCACGTGCCATATCCACGTCCACAGTGCATCCTACCTTTCGTCTTTGAGTGACAATAATATAAAGAGGCGCAACGCTTATGGCGAAATGCGTGTCCAATTCTGGATCCGAGATATATTAGGTAACAGCTCTTTGGTCACAAAATATTTCAATCTATCGAGAACCTATATTTTACCTCTTTAAATTTTCTCACTTCACTGTTGCGTGTAGTTCAGTCATTAAGAAATCAATCGATGATTGATTTTTATCAGTGTAGTTGGATAAGTACCTTAATAGTCTAATAAAAGATAACAAGCACGACAGGAAGATAACAAACGTTAGTATAAAAATAAACTGAAATAATATAAATCATATTACTTATAGCATTACCAAATTTCCATAATGGTGCTGTCTTTGGAAAGATGGGTAGGCAAGGTAGCCATAGTAACAGGAGCGAGTGCTGGTATTGGAGCTGCCATAGCTGAAGCATTTGTCGAAGAAGGGATAAATGTAAGTAAGGATTGTTAAATTATTGTATGACAGTGAGTTAATATAATGATTTTCTTGTTATATTTAACTACAACATAAGCTAGGAATAGACACACACATTTTCCCGCGAATTTGCTCACCACGAGCAAATCCGCGGATAAATCCATACGTTTCTGACAACATACTTGCGCGGGACGCGTCTGGACTTTTAATTTTCGCCATAAACATATATAATAATCAGCGGGCCAGTGCACATCTAAGTAGTAGTATTTTATCTGTGTTGCGGCAACTCAAAAGTCAAAATGAATAAGGAATTTATAACCGAATTAATCGAAGAGTAAAGACGAATTCCAGCGTAATGGAAAATAAAATTCTCCGAATATCTGAACAGAAATTTAAAGAACCTAGGGTACGCCGCATTGATGGAGGTTTGCAAAAAATTTAATATTACCCATACTTGAGAAGTAGTTGAAAAAAAATGCAATCGTTGCGAAGTACCTTCAGGAAGGAATATAAAAAAGTGGAAAATTCCAGAAGAAGTGGCTGTGGCAGCGAAGATGTATATACCCCAAATTTATGGCACTTCCATTTTTTTTGCCATTTTTTTGCCACTTTTAAACGCTTTCTGCTTTTCTTAGTATTTATAAACACTTCAGAATATACTAGCGCACCAACAATAGCCAGTTTCTGTTTTTCCTTTAATGACGACATTTTTACACGCACACTACAAATTGTGAACTGCTCAAACTATTGGCATGGCTTGCGACATTTTAAAATTTTCATCAAGCCCCAACCCATGCAAATCCAATGGATAAAACGCCAGATCTATCCCATAAACGCACATACTTGCACGGGACGAGCATTCTGCCGAAAAATCCGTACGTTTTGCCTGTGTGTTTATTGCCTCGGTCCTAAAAAAGCTCGAGTAAATCCGCCACGAGTAAATCCCACGAGGGAAATGTGTGTGTCTATGCCTAGCTATAGACTCGATTAAAATACCGAATCTTTCCTTCGGTTGAAAAAATATTTAATACTTTGTGATAAATCTTTATTTTGTAAGCTTTCTTTATTCTATAAACAGACACACAGACAGACAAACAGACAGGCAGGCAGGCAGGCAGACATACAGACAGACAGACAGACAGACAGACAGACAGACAGATAGACAGATAGACAGAGAGATAGACAGATAGACAGATAGACAGATAGACAGATATACAGATAGACAGATAGACAGATAGACAGATAGACAGATAGACAGATAGACAGATAGACAGATAGACAGATAGACAGATAGACAGACAGATAAATAAACAAATAATAAAATAAATGAATGAATATATAATATAAATAAATATACATATAATATGGTGGTTAGTATTAATAGCTTGTTAGCATCAATAATGGCATGACTGTCTCGTTTCATTACATGTATGTAAGGGTTGTGCAGACAGACTCATTAAATTTTCCTGACTTCTTTGAAGGGGAACTAAAAATAATTTATTCTAGGTTGTTGGTCTCGCGCGAAGAAGTGAAATAATCGAGAAAAACTCAGAGAAGCTATCAGCAAAGAAAGGAAAACTGCACGCTTTTAAAGCAGATGTTGGCAATGAAGCAGATATTTTAAAAGCCTTTGAATGGACGACAAAGAATGTCGGTCCGGTATCCATCTTGGTCAACAACGCAGCAATTTTATTACACGGAGGATTAACTGATGGCTTAACAGAAGAATGGAGACGCATTTTCGATATAAATGTCATTGGTCTCTCTGTAGCGACCAGAGAAGCTATTAAAATAATGACGGAAAATAATATTGATGGTCATATTATAAACATAAACAGTATTGTGGGTCATAAAGTGGTACCTTTGGTGGGTATTTATGGATCTACCAAGTTCTCTGTAACAGCCATAACTGAGACTTTGCGATTGGAGTTGAATGCTATAAAATCCAAAATAAAGATTACAGTAAGTACAGAATTTGATATAAGAATACTTTCAGACGTATGAGTATCTATAAATGTTTTGAATTTCATAACCATCTCTCCTTTCATCGATTTCGTTTATAGACATTAAAAAATTTGAAATTGTTCTCTTTGCAAACCTAATTAGAGTATGTCACATATGTTTTTATTTTTAGAGCATAAGTCCAGGTGCTGTTGCTACTGAAATTCTGGGAGCGCAAGCAGATAGACTTAATGCTATCAGGCCTGTTGTTCTACAGTCTGAAGACGTTGCACTTGCAGCAGTTTATGTTCTCTCCACTCCTCCACATGTACAGGTATTCAGACCAATTAGTTATCAGTTCTGAAGGAACTATCAACTCTTTTTCAGATTCAGGAGCTGAGTATCAAACCCGTTGGCGAAGAAATATAGAAAGGAGGCACAATAATCTCGAGATTTATATTCTTCATCGTCAAACTTTTTTTGATAATCGACATTATTAATGAATAATTAATTATTAATGAATAAAGAAATTGATTACGGAAGTATTCAGTATTCAGTTAAAACCACAACACCACGCTGCACGTGACGCGGTTTTCGCTAACAAAGATTGGCGGGCCAAATATGAGGAATAATCCATTCTGATTGAGCTATATTCAATATCGTAATTATGTCACGTGTTAAGTTTCCCTTCCGAAAATTGTTACAGACTATACTTTCTTTTAATCGACTTGTATATGTTCACTGAGTTCACATAGAAGAATTGCTGATTCATTATGAGATTTATGAGGTATGTTTTAGAAGGCCGCGATATGAATAAATTGGCTAATAGCGATATCTAGATTAGATCCCATCTAAATCTTAAAATAGATGTTTATTTATCTTACAATCATCATGACATAGCAATAATGTGTCTGATGGACTCATATAGCTATGTATATATAGCGCATACACACATATATAAAAATTTTAAATAAGATTTTGCATTTACGATTTAAAATTTCTAAGTTGAAATGAAATATCATGACGTTCACTAACGCATTTTCAATTATATTAATTATTTTTGGTCATCTTCGGAACTAAACGGTTTAAATTATTGGTTGTTAATATGAATAATTCAAGCTTGGTACCTAAACACTGCTGAAACCAATTATCTCGGTAATGTTGATATTGTGACGTGGTTTTCTTGGATTGGCTTCTTAACCTCATATATATTGCGCAGCTTGTGTTTCTGGTTTCTAAATTGGTATAATGTTTTGCTCAGGGCATTAATAATAATATAGTATCATTATCGACGCACATTGTAGTCAACCGTCGACAGGAATATTAAGTAGTGAAGTGAAATAAATTGCACTTTGACAGATCCGTTAAGCAGATATTACGTAATCGGCAAATCGCAATCTAAAATATTGAAGATAAGGTAATTAAATTAAAAGCAACAACTCCATGTTCGTAAACAAAATATAGCTATTATTAAAGCTGATGTTACTAGTGGAAGCAAGAATTGTGAAACAGAACTGCTGCATAAACAAACTTTATATTATCAAAGATGGTTGTCTCACTGGATAGATGGATAGGAAAAGTGGCCATAGTTACGGGAGCTAGCTCTGGAATTGGAGAAACTATTGCTGAGATATTAGTTGAGAATGGCATTCATGTAAGATATTTATGTAAGAAAAAAATATTTTTATAATTTATTTCTTTTCGCTTTTATTCTCATTTGTAATTTGTGTAATTTGTAAACGCTGGGATAACTGCCAGGGCACGTGATTGTCTACCATACTCATAATCAAATGCCCTCTTCCTACATTTTACAACTCTACTATGAAAACAAGTTTTTAAATTAATTGTTTTTAAATTCTTTGCTGTTCATATTTATTATGTGAGAAGTAATTGGGTTGGTAGCAACCAATTATTTTTCTAATATTAATATTTAAATACTAATTACTTGTATATCTAAACATATTATACGGAAACGAATTATTGCGCAAGTTCTTTCGCCTTTATTTTGAGGCTCTTCAGATTGACGTAGGATTTATTTAATTGGTCATTTACCACTATTCACTATTCAATTCAATTCTTTTAATTTATCACTAATACTCACTGTTTTCTTGCTTACATTTATCACACTGAATTATTTTTCTATGAATGTGAATGTCTGTCAAAACTAATGTCACATAACTTTTGTGTAACTTCTCAATGATTTCCATTATTTTATCCATTACAAGTACATCTGTCAATCAATCTGGTTCTTCTGTATCGATATCACCTTAATTTGCCTTCTTTTTTCTTTTTTTTACGACTTTGCATTTGACATTTGACTCATTTTGTTTGCAGCTGGTTATAGACCCTTTGACTTTTCAATTCAATTAATTACATTTTGATAGGGTCCTTGTTAAAATTTCCGAGTACTGTTTTTTATGTCCTCGTTTTTTTAAAAAATTATTTTAATAGCTCTTTTTTGGTAAATTGAGCTACATCTGAAGGCTTATGACTGATACTTTTAGCTCTGATGACCTTCATATTTCGGTAGCGTTAAGTTGCTACTGGTTTTTCTACTCTCTTGTTTAAAAATAATGTTCTAATATAATTTCTGAATATTTAGACACTTAAACACTTCTTATCTGTAAATTTGAGAGTAGGTAGGACGACTAGGTAGTAGTGTACTCACAAAGCCTAGCACTTCAAGTGAACAAGAAAGAAAGGTTGAGCAACATTTAGGGTGCAAGTAAGACACAGTCCAGGATGTAACGCGTACAGGAAGAAATCGAAGAATCAAACGATTCAACGAAGTTTCCAGGTGAACACTTGAAGGTTTGAGTTGAAGAGAAATGAAGATTTGGAATATTGAAGATTCAAATGGGATAGAAGCTGTGAATTACACGACTACTTAGTTTACACTCCTTACACAAGAAGTTTTGTGTTTAAATGAATACAGAACAACTTAGTCAATGGTGGAAGCTGCTTCAACGGTAGCCCAGTAGAGATGCTTCTCAATCGGGAATGGAAATTAATGCAAGGCAAGCTCTAGAATATAGAAAGAAACAAAAAATAGAATGAGTCCAAGAGGTTAGTCGCTTAGAAATCTTAAAAAGTCGCTTAGGTATCTTAATTTTCGAATTATTGGATCCGACATCAGTCGTATGTGCACAGTTATTAAAACCACAAAAACTGATAAGCAGTGAAGTTCCAACAAAGCACAAATACCTGAAAAGTAAAAAACGTGCATGGTATATAATTGGCACTTAAACGTGAAAACCGAATAGGTAGCCAAGCCACGCAGGTGAAAAGGAAGATGGAACCTTCGTTTCAAGAATCAGAAGTTGAAAATGACATATGCCTCGTACGAACCATAGAATAATGGAAGTCAGGGAACAAAAATTCACAGATTTCGCAATACAGGTTTCGAATACGTCAAATACTATCGTGCGCGTGCATGCTTGTGGCAATTTCCAGATTGGCTTTAGCATGCTTATGTTTATTAAGTGTTTATTACGTGTTTATTACTAATGTTTGGGGTACGATTGGGTCCCTGGCATTTTATAAATTTAGAAAAACACCTTAGTTAATAATTTAATATAATATTTAGTATGGATACTATCATACATTGCCACAAGAATGCGCAGAAGGTACTACGCACCGAGTTATTGTCTCATTCGATACAAGTTGCGTTGTATTTATCTTACACGCTTGCTCTGACTGGATAGGTCTATTAACTGTTTATTATACACACAAGGACAAGGTTATATATAAATATAAACATAATTTTTTAGCATTTTATTTTTGAAAAACTTAAGTATTACTAATATAATACACATCTCAATTTACGAGTTAGATAGGTATAGATAGAGTATAGATAGGTATATATAGTATAGGTATATATAGGTATATATAGGTATATATAGGTATATATAGGTATAGATAGAGTTAGATAGGATAGTTAGGTAGGTATGTAGTAAGAAATAATAAACATAATTTTTAAATAACCAACTTATATTGAATTTGCAGTTAAACTTTAAAAAAATCACAGATCTTGCATATTACGCAAGTATCGCAAGCCTATTGAAAATACCAGACACAACTGATAAAATTTTCTTGAATTTAAATAAAAAGCAGTTATGTTTTCGAATGAATTCTAATCTTTCAAAAAGTTTTTGTTTGCCTAAAAATAGTGATGGCTTTGTCAAAAATTGTGTTGTATATACAGAGTGGTTAAGTGTAGTTAAGAATTACAAAATTTTAAACTTTGGTAAGAGTATTCAAATAGTGCCCAGGTGATATGCACGTTAATGCGAACGCGCTTTGTACGCAAAGCAGAAATCCGTAGGCTATATAGGGCACTTCTCGATGTCTATCCATGTCCTATACCATACCAATGTAACTATCATATCTTAGCGTTCGCATACAGCACCTAGAGCTGTGACCTTGACGCTCCTTCATAAATCCTCCCTCCTACACGATAGAAAAGACGTACAAGAGAAGTTTTAGAAGAAGTTTTACTGCAGTTAGCATGCAGCAGAGCTTTCAAATAGGATATGCACGTTATTGCGAACGCGTTTTGTACGTAAAGTAGCAATCCGTGGGCTATATAGGGCACTTCTCGATATCTATCCATGTTCCATACTTTGTGATTTTTGATCACCCCGCAGAATTTTAAGATTTTGTAATTTTGGACCACTCCGTATAAAAAATATGATTTTTGTCGAAGAGTAAACTTTGTGATTTTTGATCAACCCGTATAAAAACATAATTGTGGCAAGTTTTTTATACGTGGTGATCAAAAAGTACAAACTTTACTCTTACCGAATTTTAAGATTTTGTAATTTTTGCCCCGTATAATAAACATAATTTTTGTCGACATTACTTTAGACAAGCCAAAACTTTTATAAATAATAGCGTTTTCCCGAAAACCAAACATTTTTGAGATTTTGTAATTTGTGACCACTCCGTATAAAAAATATGATTTTTGTCGAAGAGTAAACTTTGTGATTTTTGATCAACCCGTATAAAAACATAATTGTGGCAAGTTTTTTATACGTGGTGATCAAAAAGTACAAACTTTACTCTTACCGAATTTTAAGATTTTGTAATTTTTGCACACTCCATATTATAAAAATAATTTTTGTCGACATTACTAGTTTTTACGAGTTTTCCCGAAAACTAAACATTTTTTGAGATTTTGTAATTTGTGACCACCCCGTATAAAAATATGATTTTTGTCAACGTCATTACTATTTTTTGGGCAAGTAAAAACTTCTATAAAGAATAACATTTTCTCGACAATGTAAAATTTTATACGTGGTAATCAAAAAGTACAAACTTTACTCTTACTGAATTTTAAGATTTGTAGTTTTTGACGAATTTTGATAAGTTCATCCTAAATAAATTCGAATATATATCTCGTGTAAACGCTAACGCCCTGTGTCAAGTATTTTAGTATAGGACCATTCCGGCTGAGCGATATGTTTATTGTTTATGTTATCGAGATTGCGGTAGACGTATTTAATTGCCTTCAGGGCGAGACAGTTTCGATAACTATGTAAAGTATTTATGGGCTGCTTGGACGGCCCTATGAAAGGAATAATATGTAGAGGTTTCGTTAGTTAGTTTAGAATATACGTTTGTAGCCGACACTTGTTCTTTTATTTTAATTATCGTTGGGCATTCGTTTACACTAGAATTATTAAATTTATGAAAATTATGATTATGAAAATATCCCGATTAATCCCATCACTACTAGCAATGCGCCACCTCTCCCAATATAGCTGCACTGAATACTCCCCACTCCCCAGTACTCCTCACGCCGCTAGGCCGCACGCTGCGATATCTATATGTATTGCGTCACTCGATCGTGACATCGCTGTCTTTTGGCCTTGAACGAAAACTTCTAACTTGGCCCCCATATACTCATGTACAAAAACATAAACATTTCCAATGTTAAAAGATCGGGGAATCTTATTTCATACCAATTACGTTTTTAGCCGACTCACAATCTCATAAGGGGAATAGAACATTATATCGTCGTAATGATTGTATTTACTTTATTATATACATTAGTTTGGTTTGAATTATATTTTTCTGAATAATATCAACTGTTATATGAGTATTTTGTAGCTTATTAGGTCAGTCGTAGATACAATTATAGAGGCGTTTACACGTGTTTTAGGTTGTTGGTTTGGCCAGAAGAAACGAAATTATCGAAGAAAATGCAAAGAAGCTATCAGGGAAGAAAGGCAAACTGTATGCTCTGAAAGCAGACATAGGAAAAGAGGAAGACATTTTGAAAGCTTTTGAATGGACAAAGAAGAACGTTGGACCAGTGGCAATCCTCGTTAACAATTCCGCCCATTTTGTAACTCAAACACTCATAGACGGCAAATCCGATGATTGGAGATGTAGCTACGATGTAAATGTCATCGGACTCACAATTGCAGCTAGAGAGGCCATCAAAGTAATGAGAGAAAATAACATTGACGGTCAAATTATCAACATAAATAGTGTTGCAGGTCATAAATTCCTGGCCTTCACTGGTGTATACGGTACTACTAAGCATGCTGTAACTTCTGTTACGGAAACGCTGAGACTAGAACTTAATTCACTGAAATCCAAAATAAAAATCACGGTAAGCAGTATCTTCCAGAAAATATTATATCATTTAAGGCTATAAATAGCATAGATGCATCATTAAGATAAAAACAAATAGGGAATATAAAATGTATGGTTCCGGTTGAGAATACCGTATAGCAAACCGATATGTCATACTCAAAATTTCACAAAACCTAGCCAATCGTTTAAATTTTAAATTGTTCTATTTATCATTTTAGAGTCTGAGTCCAGGTGTTGTTGATACAGCGGGGCTAAGGCGAGTTGAAGGCGAAGGCAAAAACAGAGTTTTCGGGCCACGGATAGAGACCGGAGATATTGCTGATGCAGTGGTATACGTTCTATCAACCCCACCACACGTACAGGTGCGTATTTGATTACATTTAATAATAAAACGAGTAGGTAATAAAATAAATTGGCCCCTTTCAGATTCAAGAGCTTATTATAAGACCCGTCGGAGAGGACCTCTAAGATTAAGATGAACTGTATATGTCACATATCACCAACAAAACATAAAGCTTGGAATACTGAAATAAATATTGTTATCTTAAATTTAATGTTTTTGTGTAATTTTTAGAATTATTTAAAACTAACGCTTCCAGCAACACCTTCATTATAAATGATATCCGCACAAGAGCGTATTTTATTCGACCATTTGTCGTGAAACTTTCTAGGCAACAGTGTAACAGTACCTCATGTGAAGCATCAAACGTTGATTGAGTGACATCAATAGAATTCGTAGTGGTTTATTAATTTGTCTTTGAACAATATAATGGCTTACCTTATATTTTTAACTTCCACAATTATTTGTTATATAAAGAGAATGGGAAGTTACTAGTTTCATGGAAACAGTTTCACGACTAATTTTCACAATTTTCACCACATCACTATGGGTTTTATATATACACTTCTAGGTAGGTAAATGTTTAATAATTTTTAAGTTTTTCCCAATTTAAAAATAAATTAAAGTTTATCAAAAAGGGCGCCGCGTTCCACTTAAGATTCGTAACCAAGTCAATAATAAAACAATTTTTTCGTTCACCTGTTTCCAGTTATTTCATTACACTTTATTATATGCTAAGTTTGGAATATTCTTACTTATTAAATACATTTCATCATTGTCTTTTATATACTAGTTAATAAATGTAATGTCTTTTCAGGTATGGTAAATGTGATTATTGATTAAAGTCATGCAAAGTCACCTATGCATATGACAGTTGCTGACATTTGTAAAATTTTATATAATTGGGATACATTTTTAATATTCACATGGTGATATTTATCTTAATTTCACAAGTCTCATAAATATCAAAGAGTATATGTATATATATATATATATATATATATATATATATATATATATATATATATATATATATATATATATATATATATATATATATATATATATATATATATATATATATATATATATATATATATATATATATATATATATTAAGAATAAATTAGATTTTGGACGATTTGACGTATTTTGAAAACATATATTGTTATAATACACGAACTATAACATAAAATTTATTATATATTATAAAAAATTCGTGATATGCTACCCTAAAAAAAACTGAGAAAGATTTTGAGTCTAATCAGACCGTAGCGTAAATGGTAAATTCATCTTAGAGTCGCCATTTGGAATACCTACTTGATCTGACACAAAAAAAATGGTGATGGTTTGAGTCGAATGAGAGAATAAGTGAGGAACACGTCTATCATATTATTTAATCTGCCATTTTGAATATTTATTTTGGCAAAAAACTCGTGATGTGCGACCTCAAAATTCTCATGATACCGATTTTAAGTCGAATCGCACCATATATGGGAAAATCATCTGCCATATTGAATATATATTTTGACAAAATATTCGTGATCAGCGCTTCAGAATTCGCGATACACTGATTTTGAGTTGATTCTGATGATAAATGGCAAAAATGTCCGCCATCTTGAATATTTATTGGGACAAAAAATTCGTGATCAACGACTTCAAAATTCCCGGGACACCGCCTTTGAGTTGCTTCTGTTGATAACTGGCAAAAATGCCCGCCATCTTGAATATTTATTGGGACAAAAATTCGTGATCAGCGATTTCAAAATTTCTGGTACACCGACTTTGAATTGCTTCTGATGATAAATGGTAAAAATGTCCGCCATCTTGCATATTTATTGGGACAAAAAAATTCGTGTTCGGCGAGCCCAAAACAATCAAAATACCGATTTTAAGCCGATTGGGACTATAATAAACTGCAAAAATGTCCGCCATCTTGATTATTAATTTTGACAAAAAATACTACCCCAAGGGGACTGAGATAAAGATATTAAGTATTAAATCGCTTTCGCCTCAATATATGCAAGAAAGCATTACAAAATATTCTTACTTTTAAAAATTAATATCTTATTTATTATTAGTACTTTTTTTTGCGTTTTCTAGTACCTACCTGGAAGCACAAACTGTTTAGTTTCCATATTGGTATTAGAATTAGCCTTTATTAATTTCTGCGATTGAAAAGTTATTTATTTTCAAGATTAAAATTTATATTTAGATTTTAGATGAACTGGTCTATATATATATCTATATATATCTGGAATATATATATATATATATATATATATATATATATATATATATATATATATATATATATATATATATATATATATATAAAATCAATTAAAATCAGGTTTAATCGTGTCCGGATGATGCCAACTTGATTGGCGAAACGCGCGTCGAGCGAAGCGAAAGTGTTATGGTGTTTGTGGAAACTACTCCGAGTGTTATAGTTACATCAAAGGTTCCAGCCCTATCCAGTAATACTACATAATATAGGACAAGAGTGAATTGTTTATTATTGAAAAATGGAAATCAAGAGAGTGGGAGAAAACAAAATGAGGGAAACCAAGGAAGATAAATAAAAAAATTAGAAGAAAAATTGAGATTGGAAATTTGGAAAACGAGAGCAAGGATAAAAAGAACCAGAGAAGAAGAATATAAAAGGAAATAGGCCCTATAGGAGTATTAGCAGTTTGCAGATAAGAAGTAGAGAGAGAGAATAGCAGAATAGGATTTGAAGATTTGTATTTGATAGTCATAGAAGAGGATAAGAGGATATGTAAGCAGAATTAGGATGAAGAAGGATCGTAAGCAAGGGATGAACCAGAATACATACGTATAAGTGAAAGTAAGGTACCTTATAAAATATTGAAGTTAGGTCATGATCAAGGAATAACATCATATAATTTGAACAGTTTTACAGTTAATTGATAAATCACAAATATTAGAGCTCTTAAATATATAAACTTTTAGTGAGACATTTCGTACTTGACTATATACTACTACTTAACTTAAAACTTATATAAACTTATATAAAACTTATATAAAAAAATATATAACTAACTTTAAATAATACTACTTAACCTAGTAGTATTTAGTGAATGTTATAAGTGTATAGTAATTATCAATTTCTCTTGCTTAATATATCTATTACTTAAAATTCATATAAAAATCATATACGGATATAAACTGCACAGTATTTTTAATTGTTGAATCAATAAATTTGTTAAATTGATAATGTTTATTATATTAATACATAATGTTTATTATATTAATACATAATGTTTATTATATTAATACATAATGTTTATTATATTAATTATTTAAAAAAAAATAAGGGATCATTTTATTTTAGCAGGACTTATCAAACAGATAACTGCATAAAACGATCGTCTATTATATTATACCTCCAAATTATCGAAAATGAAAGGTTGTTACACGAGTGATGCTTGGCATTAGAAAAGATAAAAATGAAATTTTACGGTCAGTCCGTGAAGCCATCAAGGGATTTTACGATTTGTGACCGATAAAGCGAATCGGAGACGCAATGAAAATATTTTTCGCGAATCAAAATTCACATTGGGTTTGGCAGATAGTTGGTGCAATTTATAAACCCCGATTTATGGTTATGGCAAGAAGCACATCCAACTGGCCTTTTGTCTGATCTCGGGGCTCTGCCGGTCACTAAGGTTCAGGTTCGGTTTGGAAAATTAATTAGCCAATTATAACGGAGACATGGGCTAAGGAGGTGGTCTCAGGAGAAGCAGGACCGGCTACAGGATTAATCTACAGTCTTTTTAAAATACCGGACTTTCTCAGCATTGTAGAATGGCTGCAGTTACGAATTTGAGATGTTTGTGTTTTTTATTGAAAAAACGCTCTGAATATTGCTCTAACAAAGTATGTTGAACACAACCTCTTAAAAATGTATGATTATTTTCAAGCAACCGGTAACCTTAAATTAGAAAACTGTAAACAGAAAACTAAAATTAATAATCTGGATTTATTGTCAGGATGTATTGTATTTAGTGTTACTATTATTATTATTATTACTATTAATATTATCATCATTATTATTGTTATTATTGACTTTATTGTTATTATATGAAGTATGCCGGCCTTCTGCATCATCCCAGCGATGACCTCTGCCGATTGATGGCATGCTGGGATCATTCTTATTTCTGAGAGCAATGATTGTCGCATACCTCCGAGATAGCTAATAATAAGAACCACTATTTTAACAGAATAACCCGGGTACAGCCTGCGGAATTCGGAGAGTAAATCATGATATTTTGTCCGTTTCTCCTCCTCTTGTTCTTTTCGGCTGGAGCCGAAAACTCTATAACGAACATTATCTTGAGTTGGTGGCTGAGGAGGACTATGTCAGGCTTATTGGCTCGTATCCGCCTGACGGTGCCTGAATGATAGTTCCAGTATAACCGGGCCCTCTCATTCCCCACAACGGACTCAGTATCCCCCGGAGCCTAGGGCAACACCGGTGTCTGATCTACACCGTACAAGTGCCGTGGGTGGTAATACAACACTCGTAATGCCGCGTTATGTCGATGGATATAGGCAGAGATCGCATATGCCGAACAAGTTGACAGCAAATGCATAATAGTCTCTGGGGCCTGTTGACATGCTCTGCAGCTGACGTCAGGCACTTCTATACCTAACCTCAAGACCTCGAAAGAGAGGTCCAGTTGCATATCTGGACATATATAGGTACATAAATGATCCACTTAAAAGTTGTACAACTTCTTTCACCTTCATTGGGGATCTTCAGAGTGACGAACGATTTGTTTTATTGATCATTCATACTTGAATTTAAAATATTAATACCGCAACACTTTCAGTGATATTTTATGACATTAGTTTTTGACGGAACTGGCATTGATATAAAACACATACCTACTCCACTATTTATATTTGTTCTATTTGAACAAATTATATATAAAAGCATTAGGCATACAATTATCCAGAAGATGTTAAACTTTAAAATGCATAAAATCTTGTAGGATCTATTAAAACAACTACTTTTCCTAGCTATATGCTAGAAAATATTGAATTACATATACAATAGAATTCTGAGAGCATTTAAAGAGGGAGTGATGCAGAAATTGCTTGCCAAGTCAAAACTAAGACCATTTGTTGGATTGGTATTAATTGTTTATTTTGAAAATTCGGAAAAAATCCAATTTTCACCCTATATTTATTAGCTTTTAGTTATTTGCTATTCATATTTGTTTTGCGAAAAGAAATCTTGGGTTTGTAGCAATTCATTACATAGAGAAATAAGCAAATAGATGAATAATAAGGATGACATGTCATATGTCCAGATATGTACCTGGTAAATGTGTCTTTCTTATTATTCATGTATTTGCTTATTTCTCTATGTAATGAATTGCTACAAATATATATATATATATATATATATATATATATATATATATATATATATATATATATATATATATATATATATATATATATATATATATATATATATATATATATAGAAATATTATGTTTGTATCACAAATTTCTAAATTAAAGTACAGGGGAAGTTTCTATCATGGCCTCTATATTTATCTCTTCGTCCTTCGCCCGGATCTGGCTTTATGCTACGATAGTTGGTTCCGCACCGTCAACTTTATCTTCTATCGAAATTTGTCACCGATGTGATATTAATTTTCGGTAACCGAATTATACCCGCGACTGTTGTACATTCTTTATGGTTCCTGATTTCCGACTTGGGAGTTATTAGATTAAGCTGCAAGGACTGGAATTATTGCAGTGAATTAATTTATGGCACAGGGCTCTGCCTAAATCGGGTATTATGGTCCAATTAGTGAAGTTCTATAAACAAGACAAGAACACGAATGAAGTGAACGAGTCAGGCAGATGATTAATCCTGATAGTTTATTCATTTATTGCAGTGGCCAAAACCAATTAATTTCTACTACAACTATCTTATGAAATTGCGAGGCATGGCCAAAGAACTAGTTGTTCGGAAATGCAACAAGATGTGTTTAATTTAGGAATATATGTTACACTCTAATCAATCAGTCAATATCTGAACCAAACATATCTAATTTCATCATTGATTTGTCTTTTATATCAATTAATAAAAACGAAACACATTTCAACATAATCTGTATTACTGGATAGGGGTGGAACCTTTGATGTAACTGTAACACTCGGAGTAGTTTCCACAAACACCAAAACACTTTCACTTCGCTCACGCTCACGCTCGCTTGAGCGAAGTGAAAGTGTTTTGGTGTTTGTGGAAACTACTCCGAGTGTTATAATCTGTATTACTGGATAGGGCTGGAATCTTTGATGTAACTATAACACTCTGAGTAGTTTCCACAAACACCAAAACACTTATTACTTACTTATATCAAAGTAACGCTGGCCTCCAAGTGCATTTTTCATGGTGTTCAAAAAGATGAAAGTAATCAGGTTATCACAGCTAAAAAATTTGGACAATTGGACACGTCCTTGAGTGAGTATGTATTTTTCTGCCATTTCCTTAACATATTTCAGTAATCATTACTCTAAATTATTTTTTGCGACAAGTATAAATGTAATCAGCATTCGGTATAAAAGTAATCGGCATTCACTGACAATCAGATTTGATAATAAATTAAATACACAGTTAAATATATAACGTATCCGAAATCAGTGCAACCGTTCAAGTAACAAACGGGATCTCCTCAATTTTAGGTCACACTGTAGATAAACGTCACTTCCCATCAAAACAAATAGAAACAAACCATATTTCCTGCGAACGTGGGCCATAAATTATGGAGGAAATCCCACTCCCGTCCTCAGAGGTAACTTAATATCCTGGCATCTATATGTGCCCCAGCACTACATCACATTTAGTGGCTATGTCTGTTATCTGCGGGTAATACCGTAGAACATCCTTCTTAAGAATGTTATTGGTTTCGTCTTAAATGGACCTTTAGCGATTTATGCATGGTAATAAGCTTGACGTATTGTTAGCATACTGGGCGGAGCAGGGGATATATTTGGCCCGATAAGCCCCTTTCGTAGCGGGGTCGAATTTTACCGGCTGGGATTATTATGAAAATTGGAAAAAGCTACAAGGATATAGATTTAAACAGGGTGATCTTATGCAAAGTAACGACGTCTAGATGTCGCCGTAGGCGGGATTTGTCCGGAGTTATGGAGTAGCGCGGGAGAGCATTGAAAATTGCCGATTATAGGAAACTAAGCGCCATATAAATATGTTCGAGCCGTTGCGGAATTGCCTTCCTTGATCGTAATGCAGCTATAATGTTAATAGGGATGGACGGAGTTAGGGGTGCAATTTAAATTCAAGTTAATGCAAAATGCAATGAAAATTTATGTTGCGAAAGTGTTTCGTGAATTTTGTTGAAACGCCCGAGAGCCCGATTTAAAATGGGTATTGTTCTAAAGTTTTGACATTGTTGTGTATATGTGGACCAGCAAAGTGCAACAAATCCTAAAAATATATTTATTGAAGAACGCAATGTAAATTGTTGTAAACTCTTGAACATTATACAGGGTGAGCCGAGATTTCATGAACCGCAATAGATACAAAGTTGGTTAAATGGGAAAAAGTTTCATATTTTGATACCATAAACTGTATGCCTTAAGCGCTTTTACCTAAAACAATGAAATACAGCGTATGAAAAACATAATATGACTGTATTAGAAGTGTCTTACCTTTTTAAAAAATACGCTAGCATCACACGTTCATTAGTTCTTAGTGCGTTTTTTGTCATCATCAAATTACAAAATATTTCTTATAATTTCTCGTATTTTTCCTTGGATTTAAAGGGAGTAAGTTCGAAGATATGCTTCTGGAGCGGCATTTAAATAGCCTTCATAACAATTTTCTAAATTGTTTTCAGTAGTAAGGCTCATTTTTATACTTAATATGTACTTAACCTAAACTCAATTCGACTGACAAATATGAAACTGAAAATTTATGAAACTGAAAAAATATGAAAATTAAATTCTTCTAGAATAAAATGAACAAAAATAGTATAAACCTGTTGAATCTATTATTTCCAAAATGTTGCGTTTTATTGTTTTACTGTGAATTTGTTACGTGTTGTTTTAATAATGAACAAGCAATATACACAAACATTCATTTATTAATGTAAAACAAGTAACAGGACTGCATGATTTGAATAGATTTGAATACCAAAACATACAACATTTGTCTTCTAGATTTCAGATATAACTAAGACGTATGTTACTCATATGAGATACTGGATTAGATAAATATGGCATTTGCTCTGCATTGTTCTTTCGTCGGCGCAGAGACAGTAGCGTCATACGTTGCCTATTTTGTTGTTAAAAAGTGAATCCTTATTTCTTTTTTATTGTTGTGATATATTCTCCTGAAACTTTGCCGGGGCAAATACATGTGTGACAAGCACATATATGTGATTAAGCATGGACCACGACATGAACCTAAGACAGTGGATGTAGGGAAGACAAGATGGAAGTTAGGAATGTTATTTATAGCAGGTATGCTGAACGTAAGTTTTTACTATAATAAAATTGTATTCCATTATTTACTATTTGTTTTTAGAAAAGCAGCTAACTCTAAAAACCCTAAAGGACTAACTGACGAGGAATCAATTACTGGACATAAGGATTAATTAATGGATTTATTTTCCAACAAGACAACTGTCCCATGCATACATATCGAGTGATGACTGAATACTTTCGGGCACATAATATAAATGCTCTTGAGTGGCATAGTAAAAGCCCAGATCTGAATGCCGTGGAAAATGTATGGGCAATGTTAGTCAAAACCATTCGAAAGGCAAATGTAAGACCAAGAAACGTTGAGGGTTTGTTGGAAGTTATCAATAATGCTTGGGAAGAAGTAGCTGACGAATATTGTTTCCAATTATATAGATCTATGTTCAGGAGATTAGGAGAAGTTATAGAGCGGGATTACAAAATATTAAATGAGTATTTTTAATTATTATTAAACAACACTATTCTTTGTCATATTGTTAATATTACGACATACTATTACATCTTATGACATAAAGGAATGTCACATTTGACGGAAAAGTAAAAGTCACATTTACATTATGCAACAGGAACTGGCCTATTTTTTATTGACCGCAACTGTACATCCTATGTCGTAGAAACAAAGAAGCTTGATCGTGCAAAAAGTTAGTATACAATATAAAAGCATACACAGCTACAATCGACATCAACACCACCATCAGTAAGCGCCTTTTCAACAAGGAAATCTCTAAAAATTTCAAAGTACCACACAAACTGATTCTCTAAATAGCACTGATCACCAAATTTACGCATAGCTTTCAAAGCACGACCCTTGCCAAATGATCGGTAGTTACACTGAAAATGGATATGGTGCATTTTGAGATTAAAAGTTATAGATATGCTCTCAAAATTGAACCGTAAATTATGCATACCTTAATAAAGGGACAAGTTTTGGCGTTTATGAAACATATCAATAGGTGGTAGTAGAGGTGTTTTGGTAGTAGACTGCTGTGGTGGTGATCACTGCCAGTTATCCTGGCAGGATCACCATGTAGTGGTAATCTATCGAGATCACGAGGTAGCGAGTTAAACTACCTATGAACGGAAACACAGTAGGAACACTTTGATAATGGTTTATTGAAATTACAACAGGGTACTTTTAAGTAACTAGTGATCGGTCGGCCCGATCAATAGTAATAGGTACAGGGAGACGTACAACGATTAATGCTTAATAATAATTCATTAATGATCACTTGACCTAGTTACACTGGTGTATATAATGTTTACCCAGGTCAGTACAAACGGGTGTACGTAGAACTGATTCCTACTGCAGGCATTTTAGGCACAAGGTCAGTAACGCTTTTTGTTTTTTTACTTACAGGTAATTTGGGTTGAATTTGAGTAACAGGTTGAATTATTTAAATTTGATTAATAATGAACGGAGAGGTTTTTATCCTTGCTGAATATGTTTATCCAACGGAAGTGAGAGTCAATGGCCATCCCAAGGTTTTTATCTGATTCAGATTTATTGATTTTAATTACTTCCTACTGAGTATTTATGTTTAGTTCATTATAATCAGAAAGCCCACTAACATAAATAGAAAATGGTATGAAAAATGTTTTATCATAATTTACCTAAAGTAGTTTCTGATTAAAACCAATCTAATATACTTGATATGTCTTTATCAACTTTTTGTTTCAGATTTTGCCAGTTCTCCTCTTCATAATAAATAATTCTATCCATAACTACCTATACAGTAAAATATATTCCATGATTCAGGGAAAATATTGGGGCCGTAATACACTTTACAATGATTTTTCGGGTATTGCTGCAGTGAAATATTGTTCATTGGTTACTCCCTCAATGCCTCCGACTGATCCAGAGGGTCCTGACCCCCTCGCTCCCCAACCTACGTCCGCAGAGTAAGTTGTCATTCAGGCGGCTACTTGTATGTGTTCTGAATAGACTCAACGAGCTAGAGACCCTTCAATGAGAGTCTGGCCAAGGCAGCCATTTTATATCACAATTCGTGGCGCCAAATTAAAAAAGTTTAGAAATGATTGTACTGCAAACATTCGCACCAATACACGTGGTAATGCGGTATAAAATAAAATGTTTAAAAAATGACTAGTACTGCTTCTACTAACTTACCAGTAAAATATGTATTTTCATGAATAATAAGAATGGGACGAAAACTCTACAATAATTATTATCAAACAATTTATTAATCAGAACAAAATACAAGAATAAAAAGATTATTTCACAACACTATGCATAGCCATACTTTTACTATCCTTGGCGGTTACTTTTTGTATTTTTTACAGTTCACTTTTAATATAAACACTATAAATCTATTAATTAATTTAGTTTTTAAATTATGACAGTTCAGAATGTGAGGGGCTTCAACCACCATAAACTTGCCCAAAAAAAATTGGTGTGGATTGTTAGTTTCGTCTCTATTTTTTATGCTTTCCTTATATTTTCGAGAAATATATTCTAATTCAACTGTCTTTAGGTGTCCACTAATTTTCGCTACCAATCTATGTTGATCATTCTCTTCTCCTATTTGGATCACGGGGAAATGCCCTCATCCCAGCCCCCTTCATAGTGGAATTGTGACACTCAGGTACACAACATCCCGTCATTTTGAGTTATTAAGTCCTATTACCTCCTAGAAATAACGTTTTGAGTTCATTTTTCTTTAGACACAAAGCCAATAACACAACAATCAACAGAACCTCAATTTTTAATCACAACTTGCCTATTCAATATTCTCATTTCTACATATGCACAAATATTTGAAGCTCACCTTTTTCACAATGAAGAATGGTAGATTTACTTTGCATGTCACAATTTTGCGAATATGAACGACCTACAAATGTAAAAATCTGAGTGACTCACTCAATTCTGAACTAAAATGGCGGCACCAATCAGAAAGTGGCAACGCCTTGGCCAGACTCTCATTAAAGGGTCTCTACAACGAGCCAAGTATAACGGCCCTCTACCGGCATCTTCTCGGCTATGACTTCAGCCGATTAACGGTATACTGGAATGCTCTTCCACTGAGAGCAGTGGTTGTCTACGTTCGAGAGAGCCAATAATAAGAACCACGATCTGAACAGAATAACGCGGGTACATCCAATACCTTCTAGAACACGGACGCGAATTAAATAAATATTTATCACGCTGTATACGTTAACGCGTGAGACAGCGGGCATCCGCGCTCAATTTTACAGCTTCCCATTTAACCAAACTTGTTAGAATTAGTTCCAAAATTCACTATTTTATAAAATTTCTTGTGAAATGCCTAAAACTTCGTCACTTTGACCAACGCGATATAAACAATGTTTGCGATTATCTCTATTTTGCTATTTCTTTATTCGTTGATGTTGATTGCTTACCTTAAATCCATTACTCCACTTCCTGTCACTTTGGTATTGTGACATGTTAAATTTCTGAATCAGAATTATTTGCGTCATTGAACAAATTTTAGTGTAAAAAATGACAAGTAAAAAGCAACAACTACATCAAAGCAATATCACATGAGTTTGGTACAAAAATGTGTTGCGGCTACTGTTCTAGCAATTTCAGCCGTTGTTACTCTGGTCATGTATGTATACTTACAACCTGGAAGGACAATGACGATAAAGTGGAGGAGATCATACAGAAAAATGGTAAGTTGGGTTCGCCTCATGAATATTGCTTTATATATTATAGTAATATTTTGTTTTAGAAGCGTCTTAGTAGAACTACACTCAAAACGGCATCGAAGTCATATCTCAATGTGCTTCCAGTCGTACAAAACTGTATACAAATCGCAACAATTGTATTAGACTATATGCCTTAAAATGTTTAATTAAAGAATAATTTATATTTGTTTAGAAATAGTTTGTTAATAGATATTACTACGTTTCCATGTGGGATTGAAAAGGGTATTGGGATTGACTCCATAAGTGTTTCCATGAAGTTAATTCCAGTTATAAATAGTGACAACTGTCAAATGTCCGTTGACGTTAGTGTCAAACTATACATAACCAAAAAATCGCAATTTGCTTAACCAATTAGGAAATCCAACGACCTGTCAAATTTTTTAAACAATATGGCGCGGAGGGTACACGGTTATGTTCAAGAGGCAACCTATCTAATTTAATCGATCTTGGGTTATGTTTACATTGAGAATGCATTAAAATCAGCCCAGCTTCGACACCGTATTGGATTCCTTTGCCCTCCACGCTCACCGCATTGAATTCCGATATTGTCACGTGGTTTATGATTACATAATATCAATTGCAAAGCAAAACTAAACCGAAATGACTTGTAGCCTTATCAAATGATGTTCAATGATGCATTTTTTCAAACATGAGTTCGGTAGAAGATATTTCAACGGAATTATATATTTTTTGGAGTGCTGAATACGAATATGAAGTTTGCTGCCTCGAAGCAATACGGCGCAGGTCGAAAAGCGCAAAGACTTGAAATTTTCAGAGATTTTCTGGTTTTCCGTTCATATGTTACAAAGGAAGCATCGTACGGAAAATATTACAGTATTTAAAGTTGAAGAGCATTAAATTCTGCGTCGAATAACTTCGTTTACTTCCAAATTATGCCGATTTATAAGGTCGCCATCGTCAGTCGAAGAAGGGTAATTTCTACCAACTTTTGTGGAAACTGCTAACACACTTTTAGACGTCTGTGATGTGAATACAGACACTCTACATGAAAAACTCGTAGAATAAAATATGTAAAGCCTCAAATTTTGGGTTTAGTGAGCACCGAAGTTTTAAATTTGGATCAATATATACGCAAATACTGATAGTTTCTCCATTATCCTTCTAAACGCTTATTTGACCAATATAAAGGGGTTCAATAACAACAACTCTGTGCTATCAATATAATCACCCCACCTCTCAAACTCCCCTTATCAACCCTAAATTGAAATACTAACATAATTATTTTGTAGATGTAATAAGGAGTAATAAGTATCTACCCACTTACAAAAATATATTTACTCGTCTATTATATTTAGATTTAAAAGATAAAAGAAGTAACTTTCAATATATATTGGAGGAAAAATCTGAAAAAAAGAGTAAGTAAGTTATAGTATGAAGATGCGATGTATAGAAAATACCTGATAGCAATATCCATTTTATCTTACTCTTCTTCGACAGTCTGGAACTGTGGATTTGGATACAACATTAAAAGGGATTCTTAGTGATCAACACCAACTAAAGTGAGGCCTATCGTTTTAAAATATTTTTTAAGCATCCACGAATATACATATTTATAAAGAAAAAAAAAATACATAACAACTGACAAACGCTGCATGCTCTGCATGGTTTTTACTTTAAATAACCGACTGTGCAAATAGTATCCTATATGCAATGTTGCAATTTTTTTAATTTATCACTAAAATCTGTAAACTTTTGCAAATACATTTTAAATGATTTCAGTTTTGGAGGCGGAACCCACGTCGATATATGTAAAAACTGATCTTTCGCTGCATATTCAATGCGTAATCATAATTTCCGGTTTCACAATGTTCGGTTAAGGTACCCAACAGCTAACTAACTGGAAGTTTTAAATGTTTTTGTAATCAATAGTTTGTATAAAACTTTTTACATTATAAACTTCCTTATAAATAATGTTGGTTAAAAATATTTTGGTTTTGTGCCTGTTTTATAAATAATAAAATACGTAATTTAGGTATTTTCAGTTTCCCGGTGGTGGACAATTTAGAAGTTAAGTCAACTTCGAAGATGGTGGAAACTAGTATATTGCTCTTTTCGGTACAAATGCGTAACTTAACATTTCCAATTTCCTAGTAATTTCTATCTCTATTCTATTCTCCTAGTTTCCATCTCTCTAAACCAAATTTCAGTGCGCAGTTTAACAAGTAATATAGTGGTCAACCTCACTTTTCTGATACGAACGTGTGGCGATATTTTTGTTTAACTTTCGTTTGTGTTTGATTGTATTTTTTTAACGTCTTCTGTTTTTGTTACAATAGTGAGTTATTGAGTTAGTTATTTTGTGTTCTCCTATATGATTTGTGCTTTGCGTAGTACTGATGCCTCATAAAGGAGGCTTTTGTTTGTATTTTTCGGGGATGTTTTTCGAGAACAGGTAAATAGGCGTTTCGTGGTTGCACTTATGGGTTGCACCTCGAATCATTTGCTCAGTAACTTCATGTTCCATTCACAGTAATTATTTATTTGGAATGTAAACTTCACTAGCGACTACCTTGAGCAAGCCAGTTTACAAGTTATACCTAATTAAAACAACTAATAAGCACCTAACTATTTGTAAAATGTTTAAAGTTCAACTAAGATTTACAGAAATGTATTGTATTTGTGCGTACAATTAGTGTATACCTACTAACCATAAATAAAATTTCAGATATCCCTATTCGTTCTGTTTAGGAAGAACAGGAGACTACACTTGATACCAAAGCTCCTGTTCATGCCACTTAAGAGTGCTCTTCAAACACAGCAGGTATGAGATTTATCTTTGTGTATTTTTAGAAAATATTACACTTGCTTTACGTTATTTACAGAATTGTTCAGATATATTTATTAAATCGAGAAATTAAACCCAAATTTAATACGTATAGATAGCTCTTTTTAACAAAACGAAATTTCAAATATCATCATGACTCCCTCTCTAGAAGAAAGTACTTAAGCTACTGTCATCCCTACTTTTCGCGCTTCACCTATTGCATGTACCTATTACGTCTGTTGGTTTTATATTGCTTATATGTAATTTTTAATAATCCTATAGCATTATATGATATTTATTTACTTTAATATGACATATTTACATTTTAGGCCCAAGTGATATCCACACCTCTCTAAGGAAGTCGCTTATGCTGACTCCATCATCTTCATGTGCAACCCAAACATCTGCCAGCTTAAGCTTCGAGAGTCCATGAAAAAAAGAAGTTAAGACAGACAGTTAAAGCGATGAGGAAGAGGAAATTAGAAGTAGTTAGACCAGTCGAGCCTTAAAGACTTCTATAAACTTTTTAATTTAATAGTTTCTCATTATGTACATAATCCCTAAAACGCTTAGTTCTTGTGCATAATAACGTATTTCAGATATTAGCGCTAACATACACAGTTACAATTTACATTTACCTATATATGTATATTATTATAATAAATATATATGTAGCTACCAATTTGTTATTTAAAACGTAAAGTTTTCACCGAATATGCAACTTTTGCTATATTCCTCATTTGACAATAAAGGTATTGTCCAAATACATTATATACAAATATTTGTATAGATGTATAGATAGAAATCATATGAATCAAATCAGTACTACAACAACGTTAGTCGGATATAATATGTCGGATAGACGAGTGTCTCCCATTTTTCTATTCTTAAAATTAGGCTTATATGTGATATGCAGCGACTCGTCTAGTAACGTGGATCTCTCCTGTAACTCTATTCCGGTACAGGGGTCGATAGACTTCAGAAAGGTGGTTTTAAAGGTGCTTCTAAAGGTGGTTAAAAGTTGGTGTAGCTTACGCCGAAAGCCAATTAAGCCTTAATTAGTTGAAAAACGACTTCGAAACGATAGCTTAGCTGTGTCCCAATATTTTTATAAAAGTTATTTGATCCCACTAATGTGGTATGTGTATATTCAACCAAAATATCAACACATGAATAATTATTTCCTTGTATTATTTCATTATATCGGAACGTACATACTATGTTATTTAACCAAGAAAATCACATTATCACACATTAAAATACACTGTTCACGCTTCTAGCTAAAAGGAAGCAAAGAGGCCCACACCCGGGAAATTAGACCTTAGATCTGCGGACCTAGGCTAACGTCACAGAACTGCCAATGTTCAACTCACAAAACAATAGAGCGACACAGATATGCAGTAAGATATTTGTGGTAAAGATCTATGACAAAAATTTATTAAATGCGCTGTGACAATATCGATGAATGCAATCGACTAATGAAGGTAATATTCCGGCCTGAATTTCTAAACACATGCTAAAGGGAACGCGTAGTCACTGCTTAAAGATCAATTGTATCCGTCAAATATACCTACAATAAATTACTGATTCTCAAATTGTTAACTACTAAAAGTGAATGTAACACTGTTTTGTTGCTTCTAATAGTTTAAATTTGTAATAAGATATCTGGAAATATTGTAATTTTCATATACGAGTACACTTAAGGATTTGTGTTTAATTTTAAATATAATGAAATCCTAATAAATAATAATTGTATATGTGTTTATTAATAATGACATGTCTCCAGTATATTTTTCAAAATAAATTGTAGACGATTTATAATTTGTTTAAATGTTTTACTAACATTTTCATTATCTTTTATAAATGTGGAATTGAAACGATTTTGTTTACTTGTTTATACAAGATATTGAAAACCAGAAAGGAGTCTTTTCACTCTTTCAAAATGGAATTGGAAATGTGTTGGTATATTTGGAATTTATAAAATAGTTAAATATTGCTACAAAATATGGAAAAACAGAGTTATATCACTTACATGATGTTTCATTTGCCTATTTTTAAAATGCGATGTCGTTTAACCAGAAAGTGGTTGTTAATAATAATAATAATGTTCACGTTCACTACACAAATCAGGAGTCATACTGCTACCAAACGTTAATAATTTTGACTAATTTAAATATTACTGTATACAGCGAGTTATTCATGTTTATTTATCGTTTGATATTTATCGTTTGATGGCGTTCATAATGTTTATCTTAATTTTTCTCTATTTAAATGAAAAAAAATACAAAATATAAAAAATACGGGTTTATTATTTTTTCGCCTTGTATCTGTTTATGTAGTTAGAAAAAATATTTGTTGTTTACATGACGTAGAAATGTTAATCCTCTAAATTAGAATTTAATTTGAATTATGATTAGCAGAAAAAGAATTTAATTAGCAAAAGGTTTACACAATCCAAAGTAGCTTAACATTCATTCTAACAATCAATATGCTTACATTGGCTTTATTGACATATATTACCTACTGGCTTAGTTTACAAAAACATGCATTCAACTACCTTTTAATTTACAATATTTTGCCATTTTTAAAAACACTTCTTTCCGTGGAAGTTTCAGTGTCAGGTATCACAGACACATATATTAATATCATATTTCTCTCAGTGTAACAAGGAGTACAAGGTCACTGGTCACAAATGGTACCCATATTCGTATTTGATAAACAAGTTACATACAGAACGCAATATTCGCTGAAAAGCAAGAACTAAAATATTTTAAATTAAAAAAACAAATACGACTTCAAACAAATTATTCTAAAAAAATGCACTAAAAAGTAAAAAAATAATTACGTTATTCTACTACCATTACTACTTAGAATACATCAATTTATTAGGCCAATAATATGCAATTATTATTATTTTTGGAGTCGGTGTCAGCCAATGTTTGCAAACGTATAATGAAGTATATAGTACGTCGGCTGGCATCTAATGACATCCTTAGAAACACCTGTTGTCCTGTAAAAACGGTAATAAATTTAATTTTAATTGGCAGATTATCATTTAGCTTCAGGATAATCCCTATTTCCTTTTAGCAAAGGTCTTAAAGGCCTCAAAGAGACAATATTTAAAATCGATTTTAACTTTAATGATCATATTTCCAATTCTTTTCTATGCCACTATGCATTAACTGGAATAAATTATGACAGGTAGACAGGTAGACTAATCGACTAGCTCTACATAATAAAAATGTAATTGTCGTCACAGCTCGGTAAATTGTTATATAAAACCCTAATAAGAAGTATTTAACAAAAAACATTACGCCGAGCAAACTTAATTTGCAACTTCACTCCAAGTGGTAAAATTCCAGTCTGTGATTCAACAATAACCAGTGCAAGATGGAAAAGATTCCATTAGAAGAACCTAAAGAAAAATTACCAAAAACCAACTTCTTGGCAAGTATTCTTTTCGGAAGTTTGCGTAAAAAAGAGCAGGAAATCGAGGAACCTGGAAAAAGGGTCCTGGATCGAGATACATCAGAACCCAAGCTGTTACCGCACAGTAATGTATGTACTTCAGAATCTACAAAGCCATCAAGTCCTATTTACGACGACTCTTCTGATGCAGAAAATGCGCATACACAAGACGTTCCTAGGACTAAGAACATATCTAAGCATAAACCAAAACCTAAGGAATTGGATGGTTACGTGGGGTTTGCTAATTTGCCCAACCAAGTGTACTGGAAATCAGTGAAAAGAGGATTTGAGTTTACCCTTATGGTCGTTGGTGAATCAGGCCTTGGTAAGTCGACTTTAGTCAACTCCATGTTCCTAACTGACATATACAACTCCATCGAGTACCCTGGGCCGACCCAACGTATGAAAAAAACTGTAAGTGTCGAAGCAACTAAAGTAATGCTGAAAGAAAGCGGTGTCAACCTTCTATTAACAGTTGTCGACACTCCTGGCTTTGGCGATTCAGTGAACAATAGCAAGTGTTGGGCGCCTTTAGTAGACTACATAGACAGCAAATACGAGAACTACTGGACCTCCGAAAGGAAAGTTTCCAGAATCACGACTGCAGATCAGCGAGTCGACTGTTGCCTATATTTTATTAAACCCTCTGGCCACGGTTTAAGACCTCTAGATATCGAAGTCATGAAGAGCCTCTGTGGGAAAGTTAACATTGTACCGGTTATAGCCAAAGCTGATACTCTAACACCAGAGGAGTGCGCAGATTTCAAGAAACAGATAATACAGGAGTTCACCGAGCATAAAATTAATATATACCAAGTTCCTGAGGTCTCTGAGGAAGATGAAGGATATGTAATGAATGAATCGCTACGGCATCGTGTACCGTTTGCCGTTGCAGGATCTAACACTATGATTGAGGCTGGTGGGAAGAAAATAAGGGGGCGCAAGTACCCCTGGGGGATTGTCGAGATAGAAAACCTGGCACACTGCGATTTTATGGTGTTGAAGAAGATGGTTATCTGCACACATATGCAAGACCTGAAGGACATTACACACAATATACACTATGAGAACTACAGGTGCAGTAAACTCGCCGGTATTGGGGGAAAAGTACGTCAGAGGAATTCAGTAGATGTGGAAGGGGAGAAGCGGAAACAGGAGCTAAAAATAGAGGCCACTAAAGCGGATATGGAAGAAGTGTTGTTGGATAAATTTCGAGAAAAAGTACAAAAATTAAAGGATTGTGAAGTGGAGCTGAAGAAAAAGTGTGAGGAAAGTAGGAGAGAGTTGGAGAAGCAGGCTATGGAACTTGAAGAAAGCCGCAGGAGATTTATTTTGGAAATGGAAGCTTGGGAGAGGGAACAAGGTTTGTTCGGGTGTAACAGTTTGGGTACCATTGGAGATGGTAAAAAGAAGAAGAAAGGACTGTTTTAGATATAATAATATATCTACTTAATTATTTAAAAACTGAATATATAGTACTTCGATAGCTGTATTTAATTGTATAGATAAACAAAATTAAACATAGTTTTATATGATACTGTATTACTGTATACGTATACTTAATATAAATAAAAATTGACCATATAAATTCGAATTCATTCTTTTTAATTTTCAGGGATCTCAAAAATACAAAATTGTGGAAAAATAAAAAAAGGTGTTCATTATTTTTTAATTTGTTCCGCCATTTTGATATGGCTATCAAAAAATGTGGTTACAAATATTTAAAAAATATAATTAGATTATTTTAATATTTCGAAATAAATTTAAAAAAACAAACAATAATGCAATGTCATTAGGCAATAACGCAGTACTGGAAACCTTCGCGAGACGTGAGTTTCACTTACTAAGTATAATTTTAAAAGTATTACACGTTTTATAAAAAGTTAACACTAGTTATTAATATACTTAGATCAACATCACTTAGATATAACATTTCTATAACCTGCTTGTATCTTTTCTCAATGAATAGATGTGTAATAAAATTATTATTATTATTATTTGCCAAAATTGCAGTTTACAACATAGTGGAGTGGATCTGGAGCGGTGGAAAACAGATTTTTGACTTTACAGAAAAAAGTTGATATAAAAAACGAAGGGTACTTCAAAATACACACGCTCATTTAAAGCTGAGCGAAATTGAATAATTACTTCCCGAGATATAGCGAATAGTAATTGCGAAAATAGGAAAAATCAAATTGGTTTTGTCATCGGGGGGGGGGGGGGAGTTGGAGTTAGAAGCTCATTTTTTGTGGAAGAGCTATTATGATGGAAATACGAGGCTGGGGCTGTTGGCATTATTAAAAGAGGGGGGAGAAGGAGAAGGATTTTTTTTAAAATGCCCATAACGTCTCTGAATATTAACCGATCTTAAGAAATCAAACGGCTTTTTCTTAGTAGTTTAATATTTTTTTTTAGTAGTTTATTTGACCAAGATTACAAAAAATGTTTGGGACGCCATAAAATATACAAATATATTGCTTAAAAAAAACAAACTATAGTTACACCTGTCATAGCCAAAATGTAAAACACCACAACAACATTTCACAAATTATAAAATAAGTGGCGTAAAACATAAGAATTACACAAATATGTACCTATTTAAAACAGGAAAATATGAAGTGACATCCATTACCCAAATCATGATTTATAGCATCAAGCAAGTAGCATCAAATAAATTGTCAAAAATTCTGATATTACAACAGGACACACAGCAAGGCATACGCGGTACGTGAAATTTATGGCGTGCTGGGTAGTTTGCGTGGTGATAAACCAAAGAGTTATTACGTTAGACTGACTTGGTTTGAAGATATTTGTCAATTTTGACAGCCGCCATAGCCGACGGGATATAGAGAGATATAAGTAAAATAAAATGTACACACCATTTTCACTGGATATTGTTATAAATCTAGCAAAATTCCAAATGTCTCAAAATGTTACAAAAAATATAATCCTAGTAACAAACAAAAGGGAATTTAATTATACGTAATTTGGCGTAAGAAATATAAAAAAATCCGTTTAAACTAAAAAAAGTTATGGCGGTCTGCAGTAGATCAAATGTAGCAAAAGAAATGAGACACTGTATTTTATATTTAAATTACTTTACTCGTAGAAGGTACTTCAAATCCTGCTCTTTCTACGTGTCACAAAACAAGTGTGGAACTCGTATTGCAAGAAAGTTATAAATATTCTTACAAACTCATTCATATGTCAATTTTTTTAGAAAATGTCAGATATCTCAGGCACGCATTTGCTTTTGGTATATGGTTACATATTTGGTATTTGCGTTACATATTTTTGGTTTACCTTTAAGTCAACTTTTTTTAAATACAATAATATGTAAGATTTCATTTAAAATAACAATGTTGGCACGACTTCCGTTATAACCGGAGGTACTAAATGGTCAAACCTTCAACGCGACCACCCCATGATGATACCCTATAGTATCCAGCAAATATCATCCAATTTGCGTAATCCGCTCCAGAGTAATGGATAAACGTACATAAAAAATTCAGGAATCGATTTCAAAAGCGTCCCCCTTTTTGAAGTCCATTAAAAACAAACAGAGCTAACACAACGCCGTTTTTTAAGACTCGTCAATATTCAGAAAAAAAAAATGTTTCCCCTTGATTTTGAGCCCCCCACTCCTCTCCGTTCTGCTGCATAGTAAAAATTTTGAAGTCCCCTAGCTCCCCTCATAATCATCCGATTTTGATCTAGTGGGCTCTTACGAAAGGCGGAAAAAAAACATTCCCTCATACCGGAAATACCGTTTGGAAAAACAGGCAACTCGTTTTTCCTATCGCTAGGCGTTTTTTATTTAAAAAAAATATTTACTAATGCCAGCATAAAAGCTGTTTGATTTTTTAAGATCGGTCAATACCCAGAGATGTTAATGACATTTTAAAAATTTTCGTTTTCCCTCCTTCACCCCGATCCTAATTATTCCACCACCCCCAATCTGCTGCAGCATGATTCCTTCTTAATAGCTCTCTTACAAAAAAAAACTGAGCCTCCAGCTCCAGTATCCCTCGCTGAAAAATCAATTTGACTTTTCTTATTTTTTCGCAACTACGATTCGCGATATCTCGCGAACTAATTATATGACTTCGCTCAGCTTTAAATGAGCATGTGTGTTTTGCCGCACTTTTCATTTTTATATCAATTCTTTTTTTTATAAAGTCGAAAGCCGCCGAGATATGCTGTAAACAAGATTTTCCCCTGGTTTTAACTTTCCACCCTCCCCCCTCCCCTTGACCCCCCCCTTGACAACCCATGCCAAAATGATGGGGGACACGACTTGATAGATTGCAAAATAAATAACAGGCTTTAATATTTAAAAAAATACACAAAGAAGATAATTTCTATGTTTAACAACTAAATATTTTTATTGTTTTTCTATTAGCCCTACGACGCTTCTTGCTGAGTCACTCTCTCGTACGTGAGCTGTTACCAATAACACAAGTAATTCCCGATCCGATTGGGGAAACAAAACAAATTGGGAAAACAAAAGGGATTTTACAAAGGCAATTCCACTTTGTTGAGAAATATTACACATGAAATACCATAAATCACTTGTTACCCGATTAATTCTCTACCATCCGGCCACATCACGGCCAATCCCAACCTATAAGCAAAACAATGGCTGTAATGCTACTTAGTCAGCGATTTTATCTTCTGGTGCAGTTTGATACTTTTACAAAGACAAATACAAGACCGCAACTTCCTCATTGTCAAACCAGGATATTATTGCATGCGTAATCCAAATAGGTAGATTTTAGTATATAAATGAGGCGTTAACTCTAGTCATCAATCAGTACAAATATAGTATTTGCATCAAGAAGACCTTGAAGATTAAACAAGTAAGATGTGTCCGTCGCAATTTCTTTTGGTGCTTGCTGCTGCGGGATGTGCAGTGGCTGCTCCCCAGCCTTTAGATCTTCAAAAAATTGTAAGTATTTTTTTTCATTTTATGTTGTATTGCTTTCCAAATGTTAGTTGTCCTTGTTGACCCAAAAATTAAGAGGGTAAACCAGCATGTCACTGATTTATAGTAACAGGAATCTTCTACATAATATGCTATATTTCTTAGTTAATCTTTCGAGGATTGATTTAAAACACTTTTTCAGTTCCAAATCCTACTTTTTATACCTCATCATAGTTGCATACACACATCACAGTACTGCGTTATATTTACTACCTTATATGTACTAACTTATATTTCCTTTTTAGGGAAGGTCCATAAGAGACTTCGGTCAGAAGGCCATCCCAACAGTAAAAGGCGCGTGCGGTTTCTTCAACGGGTACTTAGGCATCCCCGCATATCCCCAAGGTCAAGGATATCCCCACGTTCCAGTATACTATCAACCTAGGTACTACCCACAATATCCTCAGAATACGCCAAATTTTCCGCAATACCCTGCAGGTTTTCCCCAGAACACCCCAGATTTCGCACCAGCTGCACCAACTAATCCCCCAACGCAAGGACAGATTCCTGCAGGTGGTGCTACAGAAGTAGATGACTTGAATGACGATATACCTGATTCAAATTTCGTTATGCCTCAGGATATACCGCCACAGATACAGGATGTGTTCAGAAACTTTAACAGTTTGCCTACAGTGAGTACGCCTGTGGAAATGAAAGAAGATAATAAAATTAAAGCCGACTAAAGTAGATAAAATGTATTCGTAATAAAAATAAAAAAATATGGACTTAGCAACTATTAATATTTATTATTTACTTTAGTAATTTAGTATTTCAATGCTTTACACCCGTACATATGTATCAATAACAGTTAAAAACCTAAATATATATAAAACTAATCATTAAATAAAACAATTTGATTTCATCGGTAAGAATTCGATCAAAATATCATGTAACTCACGATTCAATCGAACATTAAGCAACTACAACTACATATAACATATTCAAACTTGATATAATAATTACAAATTAAATTAAGCAAATTATAACATACATTAGATTGCAAAGAGAATGAAAATAAAGAATATTTATTTAAATTAAAAATATTGTCCAAATGGTAATTTCAAATGGCAGCTTATGTCACATGTAAGGCCACCTTCACAGTGCAAAAATATAATATCTTAAACAAATAGAGAAATATATAAATTCAAAAAGCATTGTAATGTAACAATAATATTAAGTATTAATAATAATTAATATGTGATGTAGATATTTTAAATACAAAGTGAATGTGTATAAATCAAAACTTCTTAAGTGATTAAAATCTAGTGAACAGACAAACAGCAAACAACTATGCATATCCTGATTTCCAGGAACTAAAACAAGTGATACAAAAACAATTTATTGATAAGCAATGAATTGGTTTCAAGAGAACAGCATGTAAATTGGTATTCTCCAGTCTTTTTCTCGTAAAAAGGTAGATTAAATAAAAAAAGGATATATCTACTCACAAGAACGTCTATGAGGACTTGATACATGTGCAGCGAGGAGACGAGGTTCCAGATTTATTAGCAACATTTATTAGCCAGCAGACATCAAGAATTCAGAGGGATAATGTGCAAGCAGTCCATAATTTTCACCCCCGGCGAGGAATAAAGACCTACAATAGCATCGCAATGATAAAAGGTATATCTTACAATATATATCTGATCAGAAATAAAAAAAGTACATGAATCATGTTAAAAACTATATATAATACGTATACAAAGTTTACTTACCAATATTGAGCTCCAAAAATAGATAAAATCTTTGAAAACTTATTAATAAACACGCACATATTATTTGTGTGTTCGATTTAATATTAGGTTAGATATTAAAATCTAAATAGTTCTATATTATCGAAGTTAACAAGAAATTTAGTTATAATGCACTTTCTTGCAATTGTTTCTTTCTTTAAACATATAGAAATCTACGATACACACAAACTTAAGGCTTGAGGCTTAGATACGATCCAGAGTCGTTGCAAATACGTCTTTTCCATTTTCCACATTTTTTTATAAAATAATATGTATCAATATCAATGTTACAATCATCGGTTTTAATTTCCATTTAGTTGTACCAATCAAGAACTATGCATCTGACGATAATAAATGACATCTGACGCAATTGATTTTTTATGTAGAATTGACCGGCCTAATAGGAAAAAAATATCCACATGGAATAATATCAGAGGACATGCTTGCAGGGACGCCACTGGTTATGAGATTAAATAACTATTCTAATTAAAATATATGATTTAATATACTATTAACACATACCAGAATTGAAAATAATATTCTGAAATACTTTGTGATATTTTAAAAAATATCCATTTAAAATATAAATAACTCAAAACTTTGTAGCATAAAAATTAAGCCGTTGCGAATCTATGTTCATAGGCCCGCGTAAGACAAGGTGTATTACCATTAATACATTTTTAATTCTTTAGTTTATTGCTTATTCACTTTTTCAGATCCAACTGCATGGCTACGGCTACCCCGATCACCAGGCTTAATGCATATGGACTTCTTTTATGAGGGACTCTAAATTCTTATGTCTATGGTCACAACAAGGGAATACATCGTTGACAGGTTTCGACAGTCTTGTCAACGTATCACCCCTGCTATGCTTGATAAGAGTTAGAAGATGTTTTATAAAGAGGGTAGACTTATACGTATATAAAAATTTATATTTTGATATTTTTTTAAAATTTCTGCTTTCTCATATATTTTTAAATTAATCTTTGTATATTTTCCACAGACATATAATTGTATATTTTCCACATTGTTGATTAAGACCTAAATGGAAAAAAATATTTTCTCAAATTTATATGCAAAATATGTTAATTAAATAAATATTGAAATTTTTATATGCTAGTAAATTTAGACTTTACAGAAATTGTTGACGAAAACAGTTTTAAATAAGGTTTGAAGGGTGGATTTAACATTCAGATGTAGGTGCAAATCTTATAAAACAGAAATGGGAAATAATGTTACAACAAATATAAATGTTTAAACAATAACCTATTAAGAAACATAAACTAAATATCCGGTAAAATTTTCCAAGCACCTTACTTGAATTTTGATAACGAGTGACCACTATCATATCCACGTTGTTTGCGGTAAACCAAGAATAAGGAAGTCATTTTTCCGATTCCCGTCATTGTGTGTAAATTAGTTTATATTAATTAATCTCATTAACACGCGTGCAGCATTTACACAAACATGAAAAGTAAAAAAATTCTTGTTGGCTTCGGCTTGCTAGTTTTAGCTTGTGTTATACTAATATCCGTAGAGTCAAAATCAGTGCAACATGAGTTTCACAGTGATGTTATCGTCACTCATTGGCCTACACCAGTCAATATGAAAGGGGAAGTTGATAATGAGGAAAATGAACCTGGTTTCATGGTAAGCATCATTTTATTATTACGAGGCCGAGATCGATAACAGACCACCACTTTGCTAATGCACGGCACATATTTTTAGGGGTACAAAATTTGGGAGGGTAGGAAAATATTAAGCAAAACATCTTACATATTATTTGTCATTTCAGCGAAAGCAACTATTGAAGTTTGGGCAAGTAGCAAGCAAGATAGGCAATGCCATGGGTGCACATGCCACCAAAATTACATCAGCTGTCGACAAAATATGCGAAATCGTTAAGACAATCGTACCACTTCTAGCTGCCGTATGTCATGTGGGTCAATTCAAGTTCTGCGCGGCCACCACAGAAGCTCCCGACAATTTATCAGAAGCTCTATCGCCTGGTAACCTAGACCTCAACATCCCCGACTGAGAATATTTCAATGAATATTCTTCCCTAGTTGTGGAGTTCCAACATGTATAAGTTTTTAACAGTAGTATAATATTCAATTATATACAAACTATGAAGTATTCCGATTTTAAAATACAAATTGATCAGAATCTTATGGAATATGGGAGAGTGGATGACAGTGAGATATTTGAAATATTTTCCATTATAACCTGTCGCGACCAACAGAAAGCGTCTTCTTGAAACGTTGGAAGCCTTTCTATGTAGCTTCAATCTATCTGTGGTGGCAGTTTCAAGAGTAATGATGCGCAACTGGTTACCGGAAGGAAATAGTAAATTTTGAAGGGTGCTATTATTTTGTTCTCACACATAATCAAGTAATATTGTTAAATAGTTGATTGGTTTAGTGAATAACTGACAATTTTGTCTTCAGATATGGCCTGAGATTTCAGCTTCAGTGGGGAACGAACTTGACACTATTTAACTTGTTATTAAACTGACATGGGAAAAGAATAATCATATATGCTGTTATATATGATCAAAAAAACGAGAATCATTATAAATAATAATGTCTTATTTCAGAAAAGAAATCTCGATGTAATCCACTCTCCTATAATTATATCTAGCTATAATTACTAGTTGATAACCTAAATAGTTTAAAACACGATTATAAGCGTATAGTATAATATGTAGTATCTTAGTAACTCTTGATTTCGTAGTTCTGGTCAACGGACTTTCATTTACTTTTACTTTTCTTTAGATAGCGTAGAATTATATTATAGGTATTGAATTATTATTAATACGTTAATCTTACCTACACCAGCTTTCGGAAATAAATGAGAAAATAACAAAAATCTTAATATTTTATTATTGAATACATCTCGAAAATTATAAGGGATATTAAGAACTTCGAGAAGTTGTTTTATTGGCCCCGCAATCACGCAACTTTTATCTTTAACGTTGGCTGTATATATATATATATATATATATATATATATATATATATATATATATATATATATATATATATATATATATATATATATATATATATATATATATGCATGTTTATTTATAAGTTTTCAAAGATTTTATCTGTATGTGGAGCTCAATATTGGTAAGTAAACTTTATATACGTATTATTTATTGATATATAGTTTTTACTATGATTCAAGTACTTTTTAATAAGCTAACTTTTTATTTCTGATCAGATATAAATATTGTAAGGTATACCTTTTTATCATTTTATCATTGCGATGTTATTGTAGGTCTTGATTCGTCACTAGGAGTGAAACCTATGGACTGCCTACACACTATTCCACTGAATTATTTACATCTGCTGACTAATAATCGTTCTGGAACCTCGTCTCCTCGCTGCTTCAAGTCCTCGTAGATATTCTTGTGAGTAGATATATCCTTTTTATCTTATTTATTCTACCTTTTTTCGATGAAAAAACTCGATAATACCAATTTACATGCTGCTTTCTTGAAACCAACTCGTTGCTTATCAATAAATTGTTTTTATCACTTGTTTTAGTTCCTGGTAACCAAGAAATGCATACTTGTTTCCTGTTTATTTGTTCACTAGATTTTATTCATTTAAGAAGTTTTGATTTATGCACTTTCACTTTGTTTTTAAAATATCTATATCACATTTTAATTATTATAAATACTTAATATTATTATTACATTACAATGATTTTTGAATTTATATATTTCTCTATTTATTTAAGGTATTATATTTTTGCATTGTGAGGTGGCCTTACGTGTGACATAAGCTGTCATACTAAATTACCAAAATTGTTTATTTAATAATTAATTTTGTATATATGTTGGTTACATATTATAACAGTTACAACTGTTATTGAATGTCTTTACGTATTATATATTTGCTAATTACCTGGAATGTTTACCAATATCATGCAATAAGATATTTATTTAATGTATGTTATGATGTACAGAATAATAAAATAATATAAGTTCGATATACAGAACTTATATGTTCGCTCTTTCGCTACAATTTCATTTTGTTACAATATATATATATATATATATATATATATATATATATATATATATATATATATATATATATATATATATGTATATATGTATATATCTATATATATATATATATATATATATATATATATATATATATATATATATATATATATATATATATATGTATATATGTATATATCTATATATATATATATATATATATATATATATATATATATATATATATATATATATATATATATATATATATATATATATATATATATAGCTTTGAAATTCTTTGCTATTCATATTTGTTTTGTGACAAGTAATCTTGGGTTTGTAGCATTTCATTACATAGAGAAATACGGAAATAGACGAATAAGAATGGAGATACACTTACCAGTGCTATATCTGGACATACATACGGAAACGAACCACTATACACACGGAAACGAACCACTTAGAAGTTGTACAAGTTCTTTCACTTTTATTGAGGATCTTCAGACCAGTGTACGATTTGTTTCATTGATCATTTATACTTGAATTTAAAATATTAATACTCCAACACTTGCAGTGACGTTTTATGACATTAGTTTTTGACGGAACTCAAGTTCTTAGAATACACAAACCTAGTCTACTATTTATATTTGTTCTATTTGAACATATTATATATAAAAGCATTAGGCATACAGTTATCCAAAAGATGTTAAACTTTAAAATACATAAAATCTTGTTGAACCTATTGAAAAACAACTACTTCCTCCAACTATATGCTGGAGAATATTGAATTACATATACAATAGAGTTCTGAAGCATTCAAAGAGGGAGTGATGCAGAAATTGCTTGCTTAGTCAAAACTAAACTTTAATTTTAATTAAACTTTGATGATTGATGAAACAGATATGAATAGCAAAGAATTTCAAAGCTAATAAGTATATCTAGGGTGAAAATTGGATTTTTTTCGAATTTTCGAAGAAACAATTAATACATAAAACCAACAAATGATTTTAGTTTTGACTAAGCAAGCAATTTCTGTGTCACTCCCTCTTTGAATGCTTCAGAACTCTATTGTATATTTATGTAATTCAATATTCTCCAGCATATAGTTGGAGGAAGTAGTTGTTTTTCAATAGGTTCAACAAGATTTTATGCATTTTAAAGTTTAACATCTTCTGGATAACTGTATGCCTAATGCTTTTATATATAATATGTTCAAATAGAACAAATATAAATAGTAGGCTAGGTTAAACTAATGTCATAAAACGTCACTGCAAGTGTTGGAGTATTAATATTTTAAATTCAAGTATAAATGATCAATGAAACAAATCGTACACTGCTCTGAATATCCTCAATAAAGGTGAAAGAACTTGTACCACTTCTAAGTGGTTCGTTTCCGTATGTATGTCCAGATATAGCACTGGTAAGTGTATCTTCCTTCTTATTCGTCTATTTCCTTATTTCTCTGTGTAATGAAACGCTACAAACCCAAGATTACTTTTCACAATATATATATATATATATATATATATATATATATATATATATATATATATATATATATATATATATATATATATATATATATATGCAGATGCTGATGTCGGTGACTATACCCGAACTTTAGATTAATAGATAGTGACTGTTTTCGTCTTTCCAGTTAAAACAAAGCCTTCGTCTTGGCCATTGAAACGCATCGACCATCATTGGTAGATCTTAGATTAATTTTTTTAAATGTATTTGCATAATTTATTATTGCATCATAAATTCGGCTCCTGAAATCGTGGAAGCGCAGGTGAAAATTGTTAAGCGATACATTGTTTATTACTTATTTTACAGATTGAAGCATATCAGGCTCCACAATTTCCCTAGCCGGTGATAAATGTTCTCGCCAAACTACTATAAGTATAGTTTTACTCTCGGGTAATCGTAACACGACAGCGACAAACTGCTGTTCTAAATAGATTCGGAAGACGATATAATTTTCGTTGATGTGTTTATCTTGAAGGGACGGTTGGAAAGTTAATCAAGTAATGTCCTCAAATGTGTTGTGAAGTAATATAGGTGAGTAAAGCGGCCAAACCATTCGGGAAGCGAGGCTATTAGCCGACAGTTATGCAGATTGGACCGCATCAGTATTCAGATCGGTGCTGGAGCACTTCTCTGATTAACGCGGGCTCCTGATGATGGTGGGGGTAAATAAGGTGGTAACGGCGGTTCTTTATAGCTTCTTATATATTTACTGGCAGACTACTGTCGTCTACAGTTTAATGCACGGTCTTATATATCACATTATTTAGTAGCAGGAACTCGGAAAGTTTGAAACAGAACTTTTTCACGAAATCTAATTTATTTTTCTCTTGGAGTTAGAATATACATTAAAAGATATAATCTATTCCGAGTAAATAATACGGTCCATTTATCTTCAATTATCCGCCATTACTCGCAAAATCAGATCCTTATGTTATCTAATACCCACCTAACCCAATTCTTCTTATATTTCATTGTACTTGGGGTGCATGTCGGCCTCAATCTCCGTAAGGCAACGCGCGGAAACGAGCTCTCAATTCAATCATGCCTCTATTCTATCCTTAAAGTCGTGGAACGATGCTCACTTGTTATACCTTAGAAGGGACGGATTCCCTACTTATCTCTTTCACGACAGTGGAAGACTCTGCTTCAACAGGATGGTTTTTTATGTCGCTCCTTGTGTCTGTTGATCTAGGATTAGATTTCAAACATTTGCAATTCATTTCAGCTCAATCTGGGACAGAAACATTATAAAATTATAAAATAATACGAATGCATATTTTAGATTTTTTTCAATCGTGTGAATCTACAGATCAGGATTATTGCTTTTATTTATAGCTAGCTGAAAATTAAAACACCACTTATTGCTTTCTTGTTAAGATTATTATCCCGCACCACGGGGTGGGGGGTTTCACAACCATCCATCTTGTCTATAAGAAAGGAGACAGCAACTACACAAGTAATTACAAACCTATTGCAATCATCCCCAGTTTTTCTAAAATTTTTGAAATTACTCAAGCCGATTTAGTTATGTGTCTAATGGCATGGTTTTATGAAGGGGCGTTCAACAGTTACGAATCTAGTCACTAAACCAAAAATGGATGCGGATCTGCTAAATAAACTTGAAATATTTGGTTTATCTGAAACACTTTTTTCGCCTTTTTTGTTCAACATATAAGATTGAAAAATTTTCGTTCAGGTTATTGTCATAATTTTAATGACCTAAAAAAATATTTTCTTTCTTTTTTCAGAATTTGATCCTTTGTAACGTTTTTAAACATTCAAAATGTCTGCTTGCATTTTTTTACATTAACATTCACTTTCATCAAAATGAAGAAAAAATTAATGGATGTTAGGTGATCACTAAAATGAATACTTTTCTTAACTTATTACAAATATTGTAAAGTAAAACTACCAGATAAATATAATTTACCTATAGTTTATCGGACATTTATGGGAGTCATCTTTGGGAGTTCGCCATATTGGATTGAGAGTGACGCCATTTTATTTTCGTATTCTTCTCTACAAACCCTTTCATTTGACACCCATATCATGGGAGTGCATAAAAATAACTGGTCCACCATCTTGGGCGGTCCGCCATATTAGATTTATAATGACGTTGAAAAGCTAACCATGCATTGTCACCAAAAGTAGACGTGTATGCAAAATTTCAGGCCGATCGGTTGTGGATAACTGCTTTAAAATTCGGTTGCAAGATTTCACCCGAACAAACATACATACAAACATTGCAAGTTAAATAAAAGCTTGTAATAAAAAAAATTAACGGTGAGATTAAGATTCTGTACATTCGGATGAAATCGAATTGCGTGTTATTAACATTTAAAAGATACAAACGTTTTGAGGTTATACAGCTGTTTACGTTATGGTGTAATATTTTTCTCATTTTATCGTGAAATTTCCTTATAATTTTATATCAAAAATAAAAAACTCTGCCAAGTGCGAGTCGGACTCGCGCACGAAGGGTTCCGTACCATTATCTACACAATTACACAAGCTTTTAATTAATTTCGTCCGACCGGCGACTCCGGCATTTATTAGCATACATTAGCCTAGCATCCATTTGTTATATGCGAGCACCCTTTAATATTTATTTTATTCAGTTTTTAGTAATTGCTGATATAGCGGCAACAGAAATACATCATCTGTGAAAATTTCAACTGTCTAACTATCACGGTTCATGAGATACAGCCTGGTGACATACGGATAGACGGACAGACGAACAGCGAAGTCTTACTAATAGGGTCCCGTTTTATACGTTGGTAAGGAACCCTAAAAAGTATTGAAAAATCATTGAATATATTTATAGTGAATTGAATTTTGTACAATACGGATGAAGATGAAGAAGGAGTTTCTGTAGTATATGATGATAAATTCTTCTTATATTGTTGCCTCAACTTGTAAAGTTTGCATAACATTGACGATGGAAACGTTCAGCATTTTTCTTTTACAAATCACACACGAAACACTATCCATTTTGATCGTATGATTGTTTGTTTCAAAAAGTACTATACAATCGAAATGAACGAATAATATATAATATTATACAATAATTATAAAATTATACACAAAGTGAATAAAATATTAGAAAACGTAGTCGCAATAACAAATTAAAGCACGTAACCTGAATAGCGCATATGGGTATACGTTATATAGAAAATTCTCTGATATGCTGTACAGCTTTGCAAGACACATTATCTTGCCAAGCTGTACCGATAACCGATAACCAATTAGAACGAAGAGAGCGACCACGCTACATTGTTGATCGTTGCTCTCACTCGCATTCAGTACTACCCGCATCGTATCTTTCTCTATCACGTGCAAGATTTATTGTTCCGTCGGCCGTGTATTTGCGAGGTTAATTAATGTATACAAAATCGTTTATTAATGACCCCTATTAATGCATGATTTTCTATTAATAAACGATTTTAGTGAAACATACGCATAAATTTAAATTTCCAAATCAAGATGCCGTGTCATCAATCTGTCACTGTCAGTAATGTCACGCTTAATATTTGAAATATGATTTTGTAAAACTTTTCAGCCATTAAACAAGGGTAGTTGGAAATCCACTGCTGTTGCAGAAGGATATATTGAAAATTCAGTACAAAATAAAGTTGTCATAGCTAAAAAAATCTTCTGTGAAACCCACAGAAACTCCTCATACTATTAGTTCTACCAGCGCCGAAATAATCATCCAAGATAACGACATAAACGTAAATTTAAATACAGAATATCATAAAACTGATCATTTATCTGTACAAACACAAATCAGATTTGTGATACTTTATAATAATTAATGAATAATTTGTACTTAGTTTTCTTAAATAAAAATTTAAAATTATATTTTCTCCACTTTATTCAAAGTACAGTCGACGAAAAAAATTTGTAACTAACTCGTATATTAAAAGGCGATTAATAATCTCAATAATTAACCCGCTCGCTACGCTCGCGCGTTAAAATATCTCGATTATTAATCGCTGTCATTAATACACTAGTTCGTTAAATAACTATTAATGTTTGCCAGTTATTAAACTCCAGCAAAAGTATCTGACTTTATGCAAATATTTTTAAAAATATCTAATTAAGATGCTATTAAAATTTGAGCGTATTGATTCACGCACCTAATTTTTTATTTTAGAAAATACAACTTCAACAAAAGCGTCTGCCTTATATATTTTTTTTACTCAAAACCAACTTGACTTTCGATTAGTCCACATGGGTCAGGCAAACATTCTATTTCCTACACATCTTACAAATAGATACTATTATGTAAAATTTCTACCTGAATCAAACACTTCATGAAACAGGGGTCATCAGCTCTCCGACTATTAGGAATTAGGAGTTCTGATCTTTTTCTTCTCTTTGCTGTTTTACTTTGAAGACGTCCCATTGTAAACATTGAGAACACAAATATAAAACGTCCAAAGTATACAGAAGCTTATTTGAACATAAAAAATATAAAAACTGTTATCGCATCTTATACGCATTGAATTTGTACGAGAAACTTTGAATATCTACATGTTCTACCCAGGTAGAAAAACTTCACTAAATAAGCTAGAACTAACTTCAAATAATGACTATCTTAATGTCGTCCTCTTAAATTCCTAGTGCAACTATAACTACTATACCAATGTGTTGCGTGATTTAGAAGCGCAACGTTCAATTTTGTGCAACGGACATCAAGTATCAACTGCCACTATTCTGGTGAGGTAGTGCCACGGAACCATGGCACCACCTTATTTATTCGTAAAAACACATAAATATTAATTGTATCTTTCATTTAAACATATTTTCTATCTAGTGCATTTCTCCCCATTCTTCAAGAGTTTATAGAAAGTCTGACAATAGCGGACTTACGTGTTCGTTGTGCCATTTATGGACTGGCACAGATGAAATGAAATAGATGTTCCAGAATCATGTGTGAGCGACAGAAATAAACGTAGTCAATAAAATTTTACACGGGATAAATTGTAAAAGGAAAGATTATTCTATGCCGAGCTCAGTTTCTTGACATCATCGTTGGTTTTTGTTGTTATGTCAGACATCACGTGTAGTGTGTTTTTTTAGGACAAATAAATTGGATTAGTGTGTCTGTGTGTGATAAATAGTTTTTAGTAGGTATTTCTGTTAGGTCTGTGTTTAGTTTGTAGTAGGTATTTAATAAATTAATCATGAATAAGATCGGCGATTTAAAATCTTTTAGTAACTTTTCACTGGAAGAAAAACTTAAAGTTAAAGAGTTAAAGAGTTAAAAGAGATTTATATATTATAAAACAAAGTGGCAGTGGACAAAAATCTCGATCCCGTAAATTTAATAAAACTATCTACGGTAAAAATAATTGGTTGGGTGGACTAATAGACTGTTTTGTTTTGTATGTGTCCTGTTGGGAGGTGATGAAACTTGGTCGAGAAATGGCATGGACAATCTTGTTCATATATGGGACAAAATGAAAACCCACAAAAAATTTCACATGAACAACGTGTTCAGTTTTTCCATGCTGGATAAATCAAATATAAAGACACAATTAAACTCGCTTTATTGGACTGCTCTCATTAAACATAATGATGAAGTGGACAAGAATAGATATGTTTTAAACCAAATAATTACTGTAGACGGTTTTGTGGTGCGTTTGAATTAGCGTTAAGGGGTCACGATGAAAAGGAAGGTTCAGCAAATATGGGCATATTTAAGGAACTGGTAAATTTTAGCGCCGAATTGGATACAGACTTAAAAAAACATATTCAAAGCTCGAGTATTGACAACTTTAATAATAAAGTAATTGAAAATTTTGCAAACAAAAAAGAGAGAAGGATGAAGATAATTTACCTATCTATCTATCCTACTATCGTTTAAAACTTTCATCGGGTGTGTTAATTAAATTATTTTTATAGCTTTTTTTTAAAGAGATAAAGATATTAAGTAGTTTTAGGAGTTCTCTATAAGATTATATCTTAGAAGCTTAGAAGTAATCTACAACTACTGTGGGTAAGTAATCTTCTATACTCTTTATATTGATTAATTATTTTGTATATTATGACCATTTTTTTGGAAATTATCTATTAAAATAAATGTGTGTTGAAAATCAAAACAATAAAGCACCCTTAAAGCCGGTGGCCATGGTATTCATAAACTCAAATAATTATTCTTATGGAACTGTGTATTTTTGTTCAAATGGATATTTTATTGAAATTCTGAAGTGCCAGGAAAACGCGTGACCTTGAAAAGTTGCCAGTGTCTTTGCCAGTTTTTGCACTACCTGTTTAATTCCTTCTGTCTTCTCGCAATTTATAATGGCAGTAATGAAAAACAACGTATTGCATAATTCTAGTATCTCTATTATTTCCTAAATGTTTCATATGCATTTCCCCGTCTTGCTACAATATGTGCAAATATTTGACTTAACCTACTCTATTATTCAAAAATATAAGTGGTACATTAGCATATGTGATCGCATGGATGAATCTGTTAGTGTATACTTAAGCTCCGTGTGTTTGCAGAGCAACGACTAACATAACATTTATTTGACTTACAAATTACACGCACCAGGCTGTTCCATCAAAAGCAGTTGGCTCCGTTCATTTCTTAATGGAATTATCGCAACGAAGTGTTTGCCTACCACAGCGAGCGGACTGCTTTCGGATCGCCTGAAATCTCAGAGGAGGCACCCACTAGCGAACGGTACACGCAGAAAACAGGGGCATTATTTATCTGGCCGTACATCGTACACCCATGTAATTCGTATGGCTTATTCTATAATTTTAACTAGGAAAAATAGTCGTTCTCCGAACGGATCCATCTACTGGTAGGTGTTATCAAAGTTTATCAACTATATATGTCACGCGAGGTAGAATTATTTGTAGTTTCTTTGAAGTTCGCAAGTCTAAGCGATGCCGACTCATAAATCATAGCGCGAACATTTGGTGACATTTACGGGGCAAATCACAACGCTCCACCAGGCGTGACTTTTGGTGTCAATACAAGGATTGTTCCGAATGCGCACAATAAAAAGGGAAATTTTAGTTATAACAAATTTTGTTTTTATTCCGGTTAATATATGGTATTTTTTTAAACGGTTTTACTTCCTTATAGTCTAAAAATTTCCATGGCACTAAATGTAATCTAAGATATTTCTTCAGTGGTCTGTTAGTGGAGGGATTATACATCATAAAACCATAAAAATCAGTTCTGGTGGTGGCGCGAAACCCACCTAAAAAACCACCCCTTTGGTGAGAACCATTATTTTGCTAATAACTGTCTGATTACTGGAGTAATCCAGAGTAAACTGGAGTGAAACCAGTTAAATCCAGTTTTTATGAAAAATTACTTAAATGTGGATTATTGAGAAGTCCGAATTGGGCTAAACCGGATAAATCCCCTTAAAAATTGGTCTTAAAATATAGGCAATCAAACAAAAGTAGATAAATCCAATGGAATATATTTTAAATTCCTGTTTTAACGTAAACAAGATAAATCCACTTTATTTATATAAAGTGGATAAAGCATCCAGTAGCGCCATCTATACTAAAAAAACCGACTACCTACATCACGTGATTTAGGTTTTTATGTATAAGGCGTGCCTGGATGTTTTTTGGTCAGTGCAAGGTCAGAGCTGTCACTTGTTGTAACAACAGTAGTTCGTGTGAATCTTCTATTAAAACCGATTACCTATTGAAAATGGAGGAATCGGGAGAAATGGATATTTCTGTGCGAGAAGGTAGGTAATCCTGATTTTATTTTAATAACCTATGTGGATTGTTGTTGGTTTTCTTTCGACCTAGCCTATTTTTGTTTAAACTATATTTAAAATTGGGTTCTTCAACAGGCAGACGAGGAAGTCGTTGTAAAATTCCGCAAACGCATCAAAAAACAAATTACAAAAACAAATTAAGTATATTGATAAAAATCCACTTTTAACGAAATTTGAACACCCTTGCAATCATGACGGTAAAAGTTACGTGTAGAAAAATGTTATGTGTAATAACATTCGGGGGAATGATATTAGAGCTATTCGTGAGAAATTTTAAAACATTCCTGATAAAACTACACAGGATGTCAAACTTTGTCATATGTTGGAAGTATGTGCAGTAAAGAGAAATCGGTCCGTGAAAAACGAACCTAAAAAATAGGTCTCTTAATATCACTTACCACCCATAAACCAGGGATAGTAAGTCGATAGTGCATGTCAGAAGTTTTTTTGTGCAGCTTTGGGTATTACGAAACATCGTATTAATACTGTTGCAAAAACTATTCACGAAGGAAAAGCACCCAAAGAGAATCGTGGTGGCGATAAGATATCCAAAAAATCGGAACATAAGAAACTCAACATTAGAGAATTAATTGGAGATTTAAGAGGAACCGAGAGCCACTGCAACTGTTCAAAATCTTAAAGAATTTATTTGCTAGCTAATCTAAACATCACAAAACTTTACTAAGTTTATAATGTGAAGTTCGAAGAAATATTTCAGTGTAGCTTGTCTATGTTTCCAAGAATTTTCTGTAGAGAATTTAACATAGGTTTCAACTCATCTGCTGCAGATTGTTGCTCCTTGTGTACTCGCCTTAAGCATAACATCGGGGCTACAAATGACGCTAAAAGAGACCTGAACTCATCCTTGAGCTAAGAAGTCACAAAAAAAGATTAAGGGCTTTTTATGAGTTGGCAAAATAAAGCCCTCCAAATTCAATTACATTCTATTTTGACATGCAAAGGTGCAACCTCTTCTACGTACCCCTATTTCAGATGCCTTTTACTTCCATCAAGTGAGTTTGTATGTTTTTTGCTGCGTTAGAATGAACTCAAAATCTCCAACATTTTATACATGGACAGATGATCTAGCAGGAAGAGATTCAGTTGAAGTTAGATCTGCACTTCTGGCTCACTTGGATTCCTTAAACTATGAAGACGTAAAACTTTTGCGATGGCTGTGGGGGGGCATAATAAAAATTCGCATCTTATTCATGTCCTCTATTACTGACTGAAAGTAAAATCTCCAAGAGGCCTTCAAGAAATTCAGGTGACCTACCCCGTCCGAGGTCATAGTTTCTTGCCCACCGACAGAAGTTTTGGGGGGATAGAAAAGACTACGGAAAACACTCTACACAACTCTACAACTCTCATAAAAAAGGTAGATTATCTCAAGATCTATTCCGAATTTGGAATATCTATGATATTGTTTACAAAACAAAGTCTGAAGTTGAGGGCATATCTGACTACAAGAGAATATCATTACAAAAGGGAAGAACCAATAAAGGACTGAATGCTGTGAAGGTAGAATGTCAGCAATACTTTATATTTATCAGTTCGAATGAAACTCCACAGAATTTACTCAAGAGAGGAAAGGCGGATCCAAATAAGTTGAATGAAATTGACTTAGGTCGCCCTCTCCCTGCTAAAAATAAAAAACTATTCGTCACTTGATGGAACAACGGTCTGGCAGTAAGTGGGATGAAGATGAAAATTTGGAGTGATACAGTGATATTGTCGGAAGATGTTGTAAATAGGTGTGAGGAAGGAGGAGAAAATTGAGATAAAAATATACAATGTGACTGCCTAGAAGATGACTACGTTCTGCACATTTAACTTTTCCTGTTTAGAAAGTTTCTTTATTTTTTATTTTTGTTATTGTTTTCTGTTTTTAGAATAGGCTTCTTGTTATTTTTCCACTATATGTTTTTTTTGTTATTCAATGGCCAATAAAATATTTTTACGAATTTACATTAAAGTGGTTAGTAGGCAATTTTAAAGCAAAAGCAGATATATCTATTTCAGTCAAGCAAAAGTAGATAAATCGATTTTGTTTTCTTTTATAAATCATTATGCGATTTAGAATAAAAATTGAAAATCAAGTTTCTATGTCTCATAACTAAGCTCTACAGAATGCATCCATGATTTTTTTTATCTAAATGTCGCCGAACTGAAAATAATCGTTTTTCGTTAATAACTTGAAATTGTCTAAAATGGTTCTAAAATCTGCTTTTGTCTGATTGATTTACAACTTGTTAACCGTTGAGGATATCAAACATTGCTTATTATAAAAAACAAAGCTTGACTAATTTCGTAAAAACAAGTTCTCTTTTATTTTTTTTGTATATATTGTAGTTTTCGAGAAAATCAATATTGAAAAAATTCAAAAATTTGTATTTTTAATGCGCGCGAATTTTCGCTTATTTGAAATTCTTGGCGCGCGGCCTATAGAGAAAATTAAATTACTCGAAAACTAAGCAAGCTAGGAAGAAAACCAAAATGGGTTTTCAAATTTGTTTCCATTTTTGAAGGCTATTGATATTTATCAGTATATAAAAATAATAATATAATGTAGTCATCACTTGATTTCTTGCGCTTTTAACTATATACAAGCGCATGAAAAATAAACTGATATAATATAAGTTATAAATGTATTACCTGTTGGTTCATGGTTGGTTGGTTGATGAAGAGTTGCGCTATCATCCTGTTGAACAGTTGTATAATTTTTTTTATTTCAAGAGTCAAAAAATTAATTTAAAAACTGCACATTTTTTGGCATGTTTTCTTTAATAACTAACTCTAACTAATAAATTTTTATTTAGCGGAAATGGCAGTTACGGGAATCATTTAGTGGTATTTTTTTACGAATTTGACAAAAAATATAACTTTATACTAGTCGAGATATTTTTTTTTACAAAAAAATCTGGGAAGCGCAATATATGTTGTAGAGCTCTGAGTTTCACACACGTTAATGTTAAATATCCATATTTTCGACAATATAATACTACGATAAGATTCATGGATTTTTGTATTTGGAATTTAATAATAAAGTGATGCGTGCGGACTGGCAGCGGAGTGGGGGAAGTGCTCACAGTTAAAACTGATTTAGCGCATTCAGAATGACACCCAGATCACCTACAATAAATCAATTTATACTTAATCTCGATAAGATAGACACGAATATCATATTTATTTTGCCTTAGAAGCCAAATAGAGCCGCGAATATCTAATTTTTACTTGCTTTCCCATTATTTTTAACATATTTCGATATTTTAATTATTATTTTCTCACCACACTATTTTTCATGGGAATCTTCAATTTTTTGTGTAGGTAATGAATAAATAAAAATTGAGAAAGTTATTAAAACAAAACATGTTAAAAAAGAGAGGTCATCTTTTTCTCGAAATATCGATATATCTCGATAAATAATCAATATTTTCAAATATTTCTTCAAAGTTTTTTCTTTGCTTGTTATAAGCTGTATTTGCCTCAAGTAACAAGTATGAGAACGTTATAGTTAATGGGTTCTAGAGAACCCGATTTTTAGCGGTATTTTTGATATAATTCAAAAGGTAGGAAAAATATCGAAAATTATTAAAGAAAAAACATTTTGAAAATTGTTTTTATTATCATTTTTAGCGAATTTTTTTGGTTAAGTTCGCGAGGTTAATTCAGGCGCAAGATGAAAGAAATAGAAAATCATATTTAGTTTATTTCCTATACGACCATATTTTTTGTCTCCAGGTAGGAATTTATGTCAGCACTTGTCTAGAATGCTTGGACTATAATGGGTATATAACAACTGTTATTTTTATTGTACTAGTACGTATTTAAATTAATATATTGTTTCTTCTGTTGCAATTTACTCAAAAAATAATCATAACAAACACAATCCGTACCTCAAATTTAAAATCACAAAAAACGTTTCGGAAAAATTATAATGTACGTTAATAACTTCATTTCTGCTTATCAGCAGCACATGAATTATGTTGAAATGAATATTCGCTTTGCATATTTATCCATCAGGAAGGTTTTCCCAGTGTAGCTTCACCCGCGACGAGAGGGACATCGAATCTTACTCGCGTGACAAGATAAATAAAGCGCTTGCTCCAATCAACAGGGGTTTTAATTACGAGTAATTAATGAGATGACATAGTCCGATTCGTTCTGCTCTTATTTATTTACCGTAGGTACTTAACTAGAGGAAAATCAAGCCTTTGCTCTTTAATCAAATGTTAAGGGTCCATTGTGGAGCTTTTCTATGCCCGTTGAAGTTTTGATTTGTTCCCGGCTGATTAACTTTCAGGCAAATATGAAGGAATGAATGTCTGCAGGCTCTCTATTTAAATTGGCCATGATTATACCCGATAGTCAGAAATCGGGAGTGCTGCAGCGGGTGAAATTAATTAGAAACTTGAGCTGTTGATTACTCTATTTCATAATTTTATTTGTAGAAAATAGTGCAATTGGGGGATGTGCTTTAACGTTGAACTTTCGCTTGCAATAGTCGGTGGACTTGTAATTATTTAACAAATTTTTTTGTATATATATATATATATATATATATATATATATATATATATATATATATATATATATATATATATATATATATATATATATATATATATTGAATAACTATAGCAATTATTATTATATTAATATTAGCAGGTTTATGTATTTTATTAACCATATCTTCATTCCTAATATCTGTCCTCTGTATGGAATTGTTGCATATCTCCGAGAGAGCCAATAATGAGAATCACTATTTTAACAGAATAACCCGGGTACAGCCTGCGGAGTAAATCTCGATATTTTGTCCGTTTCTACCCTTCTTTCAAGATGGTGGTCACGGAGCACTACATCAGGCTTATTGGCTTGTATCTGCCTGACGATGGGGAACAAATAGTTCCAGTATAGTCTCTATACCGCGTCCCGTAAAAATTTTAGTTCTGATTTATCTAAAGATCAGAATCAAGAATCGTGCGAGGAGTCATTAAAATTTGGGTAGACATCACCATATTCTGGACCGGGCGCTATTTTCCAAAATGACGCCATTTTCATTGACGCCATTTCAGACGCCATTTTCCAAAATAGCCGACACCGATTTTATTTTGTATATATTTCTGTTCCTGTTACTGTCCGTCATTCAGGTGTCTAAATATATATCGGTTTTAAGGAATCTAGATAGTAAGGATTAAGATGGTTTGTGAATTTGCCTGACTGCTATTTACTAAAGAAAATAAGTTATTTTGGATTTTAAATAAAAATATGAACAAAAGTGGATGCAATATTTTATTTGGAAAGCGATATTATTTACACTAGATAATATAATTTGCACAACATTTTTATAGATCCAGAAGTAAACTCTGTTCATACCTTTTTCTGATTCGATATTTTACACACTCCCATAGTAACCTGAATGCCGCCAAGTTGGGCTCTAGCAAGCCCGGCGAGAGGCAGGAAGGAACCCTCACACCTGCTCTCGAAGAAAGTCAAGAGCGTCAGAAGCAAGGCTCTGCTGGTGGGGCCCATCAGCAGAGCGCAGCCTCTGATAGCAAAGAGCGATGGTACCGATCGGGGTCCCATCTTTAGCCAATAATATTAGCGCTCTGTGCATGTCAATTAGTGCAATTTACATTTATATCTACTAGTAAACATGCTATACAACTGCACTGTATAAATAGTTCATTTTGGCATTTTGTTGAGGCATAGGTCAGGTTTTAGCACACCATTTAAATCTATGCACCATCCATTATATGTCAGCTGCGGGCTTTTATCAGGAAAAATCTTTGTGATAGGTTTAAACATTCCCGTAGAACAATAAAGCATATTCGAATATGTGCACTTCTTATTGCAAAAGATGTGGGTGGCAGCTCTGATATGTGTTTCTGCTTGTGTACTGAACAACGAAGTTCATTATAAGTCTTAAAGTTTGATGATGGGTGTTAAACTTGAACAAGGTATTCTTCTGCTTTGTCAAGAGTTTCTTCGGACAGAGTATCTTCTGCAAATCGAAGTAATAAAATTTGTGGCGAAGCTTTTAGTGCAGGTGGTTTTGTTGAAATAGTTTTGATGAAATAGTGATGAAGAAGTTCAAACTTGCCCGGATCTTTGGAAAATGACGTCTGAAACACCCGGTCCAGAATATGGTGATGTCTACCCAAAATCTCATATATACACTCTCCTATATGCACTTTACTGTTAGTTAGGAATCTGGAATCTAGAATATGTCCGGAGTGCGGATCAGAGATCCGCTGCACTTAGGCCCCATTGGGCCCCTTGTGCTTCCTCCGTGAGGGAAATGTCTCCCTAGGTCATCGACCAGCCCAATGTTGTACAAAAGTTGCTGATGTTGCCCAGGGGCATTGCCCTCAAATTGGCCATAGAAGGCCAACGTTCCCCCAATATGGATTCTCTGGTCGATGACACGGCGGGACATTCACAAAGTACATGCTCAATCGTTTCATCTTCTTGTTCACATCCTCTGCAGATGGGTGTGTCACTTTGTCTCATGTTATAGAGGTGTTTCCTTACCCGGCAGTGTCCGGTTAGGATTCCTGTAACAAATCGCAGTTTACCCCTGGACATTGCCAGATAGTTCCTCGCCGTCTCTTCGCTGGGATATCTCAAGAGATTTCTGGCCAGCTGACAGCTACTTGATTCATCCCATAACGTCTTAAATTTTATGTGGGTGTTTTCCTTTATTAATTGGAGTTTCGCTGCAACTGGTAGCGTACTTGAAGGACCAGGCCCAAGGATACTCAGGTTGGCTGCCTTCTTGGCCAGTTTGTCAGCTTCTATATTGCCGTTGCATTGTGAGTGTCCTTTGACCCAGCACAGGCAGATGTTATTCATCTGACATGCTCTCACAAGTGCTTGGTGACATTCCCATGTTGATCCTTTATATTATAATTTTTCAGGGCCAGTAGTGATTGTCTACTATCTGTGCAGATTCTTATTGTCTTGCCCGTTATTTCTCTGCGAGCAATCTCTTGTGCGGCTATGGTTATACCAGCGGGTTCTGTTTGTACTACACTGGCATTTTTATCCATAGTCCAGCTGCATCGGAGTCGCAGATTCCTGGAATATATACCACAGCCTGCTCCATCCTTTTTCTTTGATCCGTCCGTGAAGACATAGTTTACACCTTCAACGCCGGCCTCATCTTCACCAGTAGTATGTATGGTGTAAGGTTTATCAAAGACAAGCCGAGGTGAAATACCATCTGCACATGCCTGTAAAAGGGGTATCTTTCTGACAGCCTCAGTCCACAGGCGGCTTCTGGTTTGGCCACAGCTTGCATTTGGTAGTATGCAACTCTTTGTACCTGGCCTAGCTTTATTGTTGCTGTTATTTGTTGACTCTTGGGCCACCAGACAACAGCCCCATAGGCCAACATTGGTCTTATGATAGCAGTGTAAATCCACAGGACCACCCTGGGTTTCATTCCCCAGGTTTTCCCTACGGTCCTGCGACACTGCTCGTATGATATGTAGGCCTTATTTATTCTTCTTTCGAGGTGAAGATTCCAGTTTAATTTAGCATCGAAAGTTACCCCCAAGTATTTCACCTGTGGTGTAAAATTTAGTGCTGTGTTTAGGAGAACAGGTGCTCTCATTGGATCCAGTTTTCTTTTCCTTGTAAAGAGTTCCATTTCCGTCTTCCTGGGGTTGACGGATAGGGCATACTCCTCACACCAATTTTCGATTATTCTTAGGGCCATCTGCATTCTCTGACAGAGAGCTCCTTCGAATTTTCCATTAAGCAGTATCGTTAAGTCATCTGCGTATGAAATTGTGTAGAATCCTTCCACGTTGAGGTGGTTTAGGAGGCTGTCAAGAACCAGATTCCATAGCAGTGGTGATAAAACACCTCCCTGCGGACAGCCTTTCGCAACCAGTCCTCTTATGACAGTGTCTCCTGCACTGATTTGTATTGCTCTTTTAGAGAGCATGTTGGATGTGATAGGGCCGCTGTGATTTTAGGAAAGGTGGTCAAACGCACCATCTATATATATGAAGACACCCAGGGTGGATTCCTTATGATCCAGCTGTTAGTTAGGTAAATCAGAACTAAATTTTTTATGGGACTCAACAGTACAGGACAGTACTCAGTACAGGTACAAGAGTAGTACCTGTTATGAGACATGCCCTGCAGATAATGTCAGACACCTTTATACCCATCACGCGGCTTCGGTAGGCCAGGGTGTTTAGTACATCATCTTAGCAAGCTAATATAAAACCGTCAGTCTCTGACTTCAGCGCAGCTGACCTTAAAAAATAATAGGTCAGCTTTTGAGATAAAGCTAAGTCTTCTATATTTCTGTAGCAGACTCTGTGCCATGGGTTATATCTATGCTGCTGAAATTAATATTATTGTTATTATTGTTACTATTGTTATTATTGTTATTATTGTTATTATTGTATTATTGTTATTATTTTTACTATTATCATTATTATTATTATTAATTCTGCAACTACAAGAATAATTTTAGAATTAAACCACGTTAGTTTGATATGCGTCTGCTGTTTTACGTATTAGTAGTCTGCGAATTTGCTGACGTCTTGTTATATCTACACATTATACAGCTCGTGCTGACTTGAACGAGTGATCGTCATCAAAATTACATGTTTGTGCTGCACACAAGTTGTAATCCGCTCTAAGTTCGTAAACACATTAGCCGACTTGCTAAGCCGCTAACTAACGTTGATGGTGATGCCCTCAGTTTGATGATTCGAAGTAAACCCGCAGTGGGATTAGTTTTGGAGGAATCTAAGAGAAGAGGCCGTTTCAATGAACAATATATTAATATGTAGAATATGTCTCGATACATATTGTGCCCATCAAATAGTTGTTGACACCCGACGTTCCACACGTATGTTTCATCACATATCTTAGCTAGGTAGAAGCTTTATTAATTAGAAAACATTATTGGATATTCGAACTTCTCTACAGTTTTCTTTTTTACCTTCTTGGTAGTGGTGTTTTTTTTCATGGTGAAAAATGTCCTGTAACAAAAGAATTCTGTTCAGGTATTCCCAAAAATCTGCTCTTCACGCCATGAGAGAAGAAAATATGACACTTGCAACTGCATGCCAATTGTTTAAAGTGCGAAAGACATCAGCTAAAAATAGTGTCAGATATTGAATTACTTATGAATCCAATTAGAATTGTAAATATGAAGAGAACTGCCATGTTTTATCTCCAAAAGATAACATTGTTCTTGGTGAAAAAAAGGGTTTATATGATGTAACCGAATGCCATTAAAAGTACTATCCAAAAATAATATAAAGAGTACTTCATTCCGTTAAAAATAAATAAGTAGGTTTTCATAAGTAGTTTGCGCACTTTTTTTTGTACATTTTTTTTAATTTACCTAATTTATAATTAGGTATATATCTAGGCTTATGCACCGTGCATCCTCTAGAGAGGAATATATATCTAATCTATTTATAAGGACTATAGACAATGTTACTTTAGTTAAATAGATCTTAAATAAATATATAGGTATTACGTAGATTAGTCTATTACGTAGATTTTAATACTGTTAGTCAATAGTTCAATGATTCATGGATTTATTTTCTGCTAGTGGCAACTTTGGGGGCAAAGCCCGTGTCGACAGATGTAATTAGAAATCTTCATAATAATAGTCCCAATTGGCACACTAGTGATCTATACGAATATTTATTTAACGAAATCTTTCGGATAGCCCTCTTAAACGTTTTATTTGGATTATTGTTTGACACGGTGTATAACCGGATCCTTCGCCATTTTTTGAAATATTACAAAATTATGGATCAAACTCATAAAATTCCTGTAATTACAGTTTAGGGTTTTGTGTCTTATTGACCTTCACAAATACATGGACATCTACTTACCAATTCTCGTAACAACCAGCGACAAACGATTTTTTAGCATTCGTCTGATAATAAAACGACAAATGCTACGAAATATAACCAGCAGTGAAATGCTTTAAATGGCGCCCACTATGCGACATGAAAAACTTTTAATTGTACTAAATTGCCAACTTATTTGGTTCTAGATATGTATTTAAGTAAACAGTAATAAATAGTAATAGTAATAAGTATATACCCGTAAAGTTCGTAAGATATTAATGTGATTTTAAGCAAGAATTATTTATATACCGGGTGGTCCAAAACGCACCCTCGTTTTGTTAGGGACACTTTTTGGTTTGGCTTTTTTCTAATTTTTTATACCGATTTCAATCAGTTTAATATTGTTGCTTATAGAACAGAATGTGCTATAGACAAAAAACTTTAAAATGGCCAATTTTTTAAATTCAAAATGTCAGCCGCGTTTTGAAATTTCTTCGAGCTAGTTCCATTAGAAGTAAAAATGTGGAACATACTCATACAATAAAAAAAAGGAAAAAAATGCTCGAGTCTGTTAGTAGTCGAGACTGATGTGTAAACATCTCGTATGCGGTAACGGTATGCAGTTTTTTCATAAATATATATTTTTTTTTAAATTATACTTTCTCTATATTTTAACACCTCGATGAAAGAGATCTGTCCATCGGGAGCGGAGCTATACGTAATCATACAAAGTGTAGTTTTGTCATTTTCAAGCTTTTGTAATTAAATTGCACTTTTTACATATTTTAAAATTGCAAGACTTTTGACATGTGTCAAAGGTTTGATATTATTTCAATTAAAACAATTTTGTCATGGCCAAAACAAATAGAAAGTTTTGTTTTTCGATAGGTATTGTTGTTTCTTATGTATTGAAATAGTCTGAGGGCGTTGGGTCAAATGAGAAGAATAACAACATACTTCATTTTTTATACAGGGTATTATTGGATTTTGGATATATATTTTCTGCTGTAGGTAAGTACTAAATTAAATAATCTGAATTTTTGATTTACAACTGAGTTTTTAGAACGATGCTCTAGCACAAATAGTCGATAGCCGGTATTTTCTGTAAGCAAGCTGATTAAAGTCGGTATGTACTAGAGCTTAAAAATGACACTTTGTATCATTACGTATAGCTCCGCTACCGATGGACCGATTTTTCTCATCGACCTCTTAAAATGTAGGGAAAGGTCCATTTTATTGCTATCTTGTAGCAGATAAATCACTTCGATATTTTTGCTTCAAATAGAACTAGCCCAAAAGATTATAAAGGACCCCGCAGCAAATACACGGAAAAACGGCTTCGGTGAAATTCCCTAAATTTTGGTGGACTGTAGATCTAGTCTTACTAATTAAATTGCCCATCATGAAAGTCCACCTTCCAGAATTATTTTCGGATTTATGGTCATACAAAGTTTTAGATCTTACATGGCTGCAGCATTACAATATTTTCAAAAAAATATTCTATACCTAGATCGAATCAAGAAAAAAATTTATAATAGAATATAAACCTTTACTAAATATTACTTTAATACCTACAGAACCTACAGGGTGCACAGAAAAATATTTTTATTTACAAAATCGTCAGTAAATATTACTGATGATGCCATTTACATCTTTTATGTCGATTTAGTCCCTCAATTTTTGAAGAATAGCCAGCCACCAAATACGGTACCTATCTATGTTGATCTAAGTAGTTTATGTCTAAAACAATTATTTAAATCTAGTTGACAGTTATTAGATGTCAGTGCGTAAAAATATGCTATCGTACCTATGTTTGTTGGTGTATTTTAAGTTTTTTTGTTGATTTTGTACCTAATCCAGAAGTAAGTACCTTATACAAATAATTAAATTCATTTTCTTAAAGTATTTAATTTAAATTTGAGTCATGGCCCTTCCTGAAAACCGGAAGCACTGTTATACTTATCATAGTGTGAACTTTATACACAGAATGTCAAGAATTGATAGAGATAATAATGCTGTCAAAAAAGAAATTACTACGACTAGGCGTGAGATATTTGGAAAACCACCACCACTTATTATTAAACAAGAATCTGTTTTAACTATAACGTCTCAATTCTTAATGAAATAATTGCTATAGAAAATGATCACACCTGTTTAAGACTTAATTTGTTAATTCAAACATTAAGTCATAGCTGTGCTATATGCGACCCTGTTGAAAATCTAACTGTTGAAAGACTAACAATCCAATGTAGAGTTAACGTGTCAAAAACATATATCGGGGTTTGGATATGTCGGAGTGTCAGAGTTTATCAGCAAAATTTAGATGAAAATGGTATGCTGATTCGACAGCTAATGGCTGGACTGCGATTTATTAATAGCTAGTTTCTGCAGGAATTAAGATTCATGAAGAATACAGAAACGTGGAAATATCACGCCATTAATAGTTTTACAGATGAAGAATTCAAACATATGTGTCCCATATCCAAAGATCAGTTTCCTGAGCTTTATGATTATTGTGAACCAGTCCCAGAGAAATTGGACATGACTACATTTCAAAGAATGATCGCCTAGTATTTCTTGAAAATTGAAACAACGCCTATCAGATAATTGTTTGAAAGTGACATTTGATTATTCTAGTAGATAGTCAATTAGTCAAGTAACAGCAAAAGGTTTTTACCTAAAAATATTGGACTAAAATCCATAACTCGTCAACAATATATTGAGCAACACGTCACTGATTTTGAAAATCAACTGTACAATAACGAACCTCATGAAAAAAAGGCATCTTCTTACATTGACCACCTATTGTTCAATAGGGAAAATTAATAATTTTCAAGCTTTGCGTCAATCATACTGCGTGCATAAAGGTCGTCATTTAATTAAACCAGCATTAATTGTTGCTCCAGAAGGTTATATATTGGCCATGTTTCTCTGATTCTCGGAATAATGATTCGTCAATGTTGAGAAATGAAATGGAACGAGACAGAAATGGGATCGGAAACTGGTTTTTAGAAAATGACATACAGAGATGCAGTACAATTGCTGTAGGAACTCGGCATATACCACAAAATATATTGTAACGTACGTGATGTAGAAACTCCGACCGAAGAAGCGAATAAATCTCGTTTAAGCACAAAAACAAGATGAATTATAGAGTCGCGTAATTTCGGTCGGTCATTTTAAATCGATGCTCAAATTTTTGCCTATGGTATTCCGATGCAACACGCAATACATATAAGTGATTTTTACCATATTTGTGGTGCAATCATAAGTAGATTTCGTCTATAAATATGGAAGGCGCCAATATTGAGTTTGCGAACTAGTTATTAGAGCTCTTCCGAATACGGTACAAGAAATTGGGTTAGTATTGTTTAATCATTCGTTTTATCTTCTTCGTAGACGAGACAGGAGGATTAATTTGGAAGCCAATTATATTGATGACTTCCCTCGTCTCAATTTAGAATATTTAAGAGAAATTACTGTAGGCATTATCTACCAACTGAAACTAGCTCCCTCATATATACAAGACATGACACAATGGGAAGGAATTGATTTACAAATAGATCTGACGTTGGAGCAGCGTTCTATTATTAGACTAAGAAGATATTGACGACACCGAAATGCTTCTAAGTAGGTACCAGTTATTGATACAGTATACTAATATAGGCGATCCTATCACTGGTTATAACTGTACTTGCAAATGTGGTGCAAGAACTATTGGCACATGTAGTCATGCTAGCGTTTTGTGGTTCTTGGGTTACTCCAGACATGAGCCGAATGTGAAATACCCGTCAACCATGCTCTTACAATCTATCCAAGATGCAAGTGATAGGTAACAGATAAATATTGAGTAAGAATCAATATTATTAGTTAGTCGTTGCGTTATTGTTACTGTTAAGATTTTGTTTGTTATAGATAAGAATTTTGTAAATAAAAATATTTTCTTGTGCACCCTGTAAGTTCTGTAGATACCTATTAAAGTAATATTTAAAAAAGTTTATACCCTATTTTTATACATTTCTATACATTCTATACATTTTTCTATACATTCTACACATATTCTATACATTTTTTTTATTATTCTTGATTCGACCTTGATTCGACTTGATTCTTGTATGGCTGCAGCCATGTATGATAAAATTTGGGATGACCATAAATCCGAATGTAATAGGCCATTTAATTAGTGCCATTTAATTAGCTAATTTAATATAGCCATTTAATTAGCTATATCTATATAACATTTTAGGGAATTTCACTTACTTTATTTACTTTTCTTTGCGGGTTTTCGCTTATATCTCTAGAACTATGTGTCCTAGTGATAAGGTATTCATATACATAATTAAAGTTGACAAAATGTGTAATACGACTTTTCGAAACAGTTCAAACATTTTTTGCTATTTCGTATAGTTCCAAGATATACGCGCTCAAATTTCTCAAGTTATGAAAACAATATTTAGCCTAACTTTTCTGCCTTATTTGACTAGCTAAGTAGTGGGTCTCTTCGGTCCTACGAAATTTTAAATCTATGTGCATGTAATTTATGATATTTTGCAGAAGAACAGTTTTCGTATTATCCTGCATGCAAAAATTCAGCCCGTTAGCAATGTATTTCGTTTATTTTTCCTGGACTAATATACGTAATTATCTCAATACCGCAATTGCATGTATTTTTATTTATGACACCTCGTTGCCTTATCATGCAAATAGGGAGTGGTGTGATTATTTAATTTTAACTCTCGAACTATCAACGCGAGCGTCGCGTCGCTGAGAGGCATAAGATAGGCGAATGAAGGGGCAAATAAATGACTGTTGATTTGCATACCTATGATGGGATACTTGCGATACAAATAGCTTAATGAAGAGTGATGACTTAACGACGTGTTTCAAACTATTATTCAATTGTGGAGAGCTATTTAATATTCACCGCTGATTATTTTTCACAAATTATACTTCGCTTGATTGCTAACAGATGAAAAGACGTGGTGGAGATTGTATATATTATCAACAGACCTCACAAGAACTTAAACGAGTAGTGAATTTACCCGTCAAAATAACATACCTACTCACTGTTTCTTTGTGTATTATCCTCTAAGTCTTTGGCTTAGAGGAGAAATCGAACAAAGGGGAATAAAATGTGAAACATTTTGTCGGAAAAATATATTCGGCTATTTTCGCGACGTCGGACACCACTAATATGGTAAAACGTTAGAAAATATACTTAAATAAAGAAATGTTGCGAGGTATAATATATTATACTGACAATAAAGGTTGGTTATTTCAAGTTCTAGGTACCTAAAAATTAAAAAATGGTTAAGCAATGGTGATATTATAGTGTGTTTTCCAACAACCGAGTTAAATTTCCAGCAACCGACCTTGATGGTAACTTGCTCATTAAAAATATCGCTCATTGAAAATATTATTAATTATCTGATTTTATGAACTATTTAATAAGGGAAAAGCAGACTGTTTGAAAGCAAACACGTATGGACGTATAAGAAACATTTAATATAATAGAACAGACATCATGGAAAATATAAAAATTGGGACATAGGTCATTCTTAATTTTGTGTACATTTCATTACTAGTTAACTTAACAATAAAAAATTAACAATGTTTTAATTTTATGGTTTGTATGTCCTTAGTGGTACTTGTAGTATTATGTAAAACAATTAGCAGCGCTAAAAATTATGTTTTTTTGTCCATGTTATTTTGTATTGTTTTTTATATTGTGTTAGTGACATGTTAGTCCATGTTAATGACATGGTTAGTCCATGCTAATGACAAAATCTTCACAACAAAAAATAAAACAATTATTTTTAATATAAGTTGATAATAGTGAATAATTACCAGTTAATGACACACAGAAAACATAACCTCAAAAAAGCCACGTTAATTCACTGTGAAGAGGTTCCCACATGACTGAAGTTTCTATAATGTTTGAGGTTATAATATGGTGTCGTTTTACAGTGTTACCAGATATTTAATACTTTACTGGGTTAATGTATCAAGTGGTTTTATATTGTCCACCTTAATGACCAGTAATTTAGGGACAATTTTTTATGTTTAATAAAATAGTTTTAAAAAAGTAGCAGTACTTACAATATAGAAAAAAAATATTCTATTAAGAGTCTAGATTAACCTATACCCAAAGTGATATACTCAAAAATAATGTTACCCCAGAAACTTTGTTTCTATATTCGTATGTAAGGAAAATGACAGGAGAATGATGTTAATGACTATTTTGTTGTTAAAATTGGATATAAAGATATAACAAAACCTGAATCCAGGGCAAACGGGGTGGTGGTAGAGCCACCACCAGTTGTATACAATTTTTTGTGAAAAAAGAGTTGGCTTGGATTTAATGCTTTATTAGAAATTCGCTAGGGACATTATAATTTACCCTAAATTGAGAACAACCCATATAAGATGGGTTATTTACAGAATCCGATTTTTTTCCTCTCACAAAATGTTCGCTACAGATGCGAGTGTTCCTGTTGGGCTGCCATGGCTTTATATCTGTGATGCTATCCGAATAAATAATCATAAACGACCATTAACACTATTATCTATCTAAAAGGTATCCTTTAATTGAATTTTCACCCTTATTTTTCCAATTTATAATAGCTATTTTTCAATGTATTAAAGGGCGACATTGCGATTTCGCACGATTTGCTTTGACGACCACCGATGCCACCAGTTGACTAATCACAGAAATAAAATTACAGTAATATATGCAAATGAATAAGTTATGTCATGAGATATTTTATTTCATTCTAATATGAGAAATTTTTGGGAAAAAAACGTTATTCAGTGTAAACGTGAATATTTATTTTATGTGATTAAGAGAGAATTTTATTAAAATCAAAATACGTCACATCCAAGTTTAATAATTTTAGAAACACCGTATTACCAAGATGGTGGTGCAAGAAATATTTATGTTCTGTAGATAGTTTACCGTTATGCTTGTATGCGTATATTTATATCGCGAATCAACCATACATAAGACAAAATGAAACGCCACTGTCGCGCCAAAACATACATGCATAAAACAGCGCATGCGTCAATATATCCAAGGAAATCCCGCGTCTTTACCTTTGACCAATGAAATTTAATTTAATTTAGAACCGCCTGAAACTCACCAATGATAGCGGTAGACCCGGTTACTAATGAGTTCTGCCCACCATTTCTATAGTGTACACAAATTTGCACACTAAGAAATTCTGTGATCCATTGCAAATAGGCAGACCGTTCAATTGTGATGGTGGTGTGATATTATGTATGAATCACTCCCCACTATTTCGGCACCAGGGTATAATAGGTCCGCCACATGCCATTGGAAGCAGTTTTCTTTGTATAGGATCTATAGATATATAATTTCATGTGTTTTAGGTAAGAATAAACTAGATTAGAGAAGTGAATGTTTTAGCTCTTTGTTCTTAATTATCTTAACATTATCTAATATTTTGATTTACGTATGAAAGTTGCAAAGTAGTAAGCTAGGAGTTCAAATATATATTATTTGTAAAAGACACTAAATTCCAAGTCTAATATTCTTATAATATATACCTGATGCTTAATCTATTTTTTTCTTTAATTGCCTTTTTTACAGGTGGATATATAAAGTTTGTCAGAATAAGAGCCTTTTACAAAATATACGGTCGAAATATGGTCAATATATAAGTCAAAATATAATTAAAGAATATATTCTATATAAGTATATCATTTTATTCTATATACCATTCTATATAAAATTTTACCTATCTAAGAAATGTTGTACAATACCAGCAGAATCATTTACGTCTCATCATTTACGCCTTCAGAATCATACTGTTTCTTTACTCTTTCAGAACTTAATGGTACACTTGCAGAAGTACTGAAAGTTATATGAAAATAGCAACTTTTAAAATTCAATTGAAAATAAATGTTACTTAACCGGCTGAAATATTATAACAGGTACATAGTTAACATTTTCCGAGGTAGATTTGGAATGTTAGTCACATTATTTAATTAAGTTTCTAAACTGTATAATCTTGCGTTTGTAAGATATAAAATTGAAGTATATTTTAAGCGAGAAATACTTTACAAATATCTCAAAACTTACGTTGTCATACGGTTCATTGGAATGTTACTTCGACCTTGCGTTTTGGGTAGAACATTTTTTGTTTTGTGTATACCCCATACAAATCCCTACAAAACATCAGTGTGAGTATAAAACTCGATTTTCGGGGTTGTAAGACCCCTATTTCGCCGTTTTCTTTAAAAAGGAGGTGTCAACTTATTAAACGTAATTCGTTTAATAAGTTTTGGTCGAAATATGATGAATGAATGATATGAATTATTTTATTTATTTTAAAAATAATGTATTAGTTAGGTAGCCGCAATGGTAACTAATTGCGGTATCTGCCATGCCAGAAATAGTTATGCTTATTATATCGAATATGAGAAACAAGAATATCACCATGAGAATCCCTCCGAGTCGCCTTACAGAGGACGCTTACTTAAAAGTCATAAGAAGAGTTGTTATTGGCATACTTTTTACCACTTGAGTGGTGAATACTAAAGTATTACTGCCAGTTGCATTAAAAAGTCGCGCATGTTAGATATCCTAGATTACACAGAAGTGGGATAGACTCAGTACCGTATTAGTAGATGGTTATAATAGATATTAATAGTGTAAATTCTTTTGTGAGCAAATAGTGATGTTATCCTCAAAATGATCCTCGTGAGTTTGTCTTCGAGTTCAACGGAAACCAGAGTAGAGCAAAGCAAAATAATTCGATGTCTGGAGATAGATAAGTAACCTAAAAATAGATTATATGCAATTAACATTGCATATTTGAACGTGAAACTTTGACTGAAACAATTACCATAGAAAACCCCGCACACATTAATCGATTTAAAGTTGAGTTTAGTAGTTACGGGTGCAGAATGTATAGTTTACTCTCAAATAAAATTGCCTGCCAAACGATTAAATTGTCATTTTGAAGCAGCCCTAATCACACAAAAAAGGTATAGAAGATAATGTAATTTTCTTAGACAGAAAAACAATTCAAAAAAAAATTACGAAAATACAACATTTTGCCCATAATCCAATTTTAAATTACTTATGATTTGCTCCAAAACATTTACGTTTCTTTTGTGAAATCAAAACTTTATTTTTAACTTTTTGTATGGTTTTGGGTTTGAGGCTAGCAAAACGAGTTCGTAATTCACGATCAAACATTGATGGATAAATTCCCGTCATACTATGATTAGTATTTCTATATAACAAATAAAAATTTAATAAAACAAATAAAAATTTGCAGAGTGCAGAATTTACATCTAAATGCCAAATATTTTTGCCAGTTATTAATTTATAAATATTAATGCCAGTTTTTTCAGATATCTGTAAAATGGTGACCAAATTTTTTAAAAAATGCCATAAAAACAATAGAGTTGAAATAAAATAAAATAAAATGAGCAAAAATTTGGAAATGTTATGAATTGCGCTTTATTATTTGATTACTAATCGAAAAATCTATTAAAACAATTTTTACGATTCAATGATGAGTTTCAAATACCGTTTGAGATTTTTTTCTATGACAGTTCTTTACTGGGATATGATGATTTCAAAATGGCAATTATATTTTGTTATTTTTATCGCAAAAGTATTTTTCAGTTTCACCTTCCAAACATATTTTTCATCTTACAGATTAGACAGACTGTTGTTAACCAGACTTAATTTAAGTATACGACTTGTCACTAAAACCATTTTCATTGGTGGAAAAAGTGGATCGCATTTCTATCTTTTGTGGCATTTTCTGCTTCAACCCACCGGAAAACCCCCCTTGTACAGTGTTGCTTAGAATCCACTACCTGAACAATCCTATCGATGTTCTGTGTAAATAAGTACCAAAAAAAGTTCACGACAATAATAGGAACAGAGAGTATGGTTATAAGTTGAGATATGTTTGCAAAAATGCACTAATCAAGTAATTTAGTATGCACTAATATTGCTAATATCTATTTTAGATGTATTTATCTTCACATGGAGTCATATTTTTAATAAATGAGTTAGTAATATCAAGTTTCGGTTGTATTATACATACGTATTGTTCTAAAATTGAAGTTGCAAAAATGTATCTATTTTAACTTTTCTTCCCACTTTCCGCCATTTTGTGAAATTTGCTGAGTAGTTAAATCGTTGGCTCCGTGAAGGTTCTAAAGCGCCGTTATTTAATGCGCGCAAATTTGGCATAAAACCGAAACCGCGCGAAACTTTTCTAATTAACGAATGAGTTTAGAACAGAAATGTCAGCATGACTGACTCCCTACAATAACCCACATAATAGCAACTATTCTTGTGTCTTGTTCGGTTGAAATACCAACAGGGTGTAAAACATAAGACAGGATTGCAAATGAGCACATCTGCGGAGAATTTGTAAGTCGGCCGCTGACGGAGACGCAGAAGGGCGTAAGACGCTGTTTGCAGAAATTGCTCTGCCATGTGCATGTCTGTGTCGATTACCTTACCAATTCACCACCCAAAACTTCCTGATGCATCAAGGAGGATCATACATGACAAAAAGCAAATAATTATTGAGTCAATATTATCACCTACTTACTCCACATAGGAGCAGACAAAGTAATTTCACATGACATTTATTGATAATAATAATAATCATTTATTTCATAGGACTTACAATGTAAGTACAGAATATCGTCATCATCAATATTATACACTATGTCAAGAATAATGTGCGTGCCTATATTTAAAATATATACACATATACACACATAAATGTGTGTACACACACACATCCCCATCCTAAAAAACACACAAGCCGCCACTGCACGGATCTCATCTCATCACCATGGAACATCAGCAAGGTAGATCTACTTCAACTAACCTTTTCTGTATTACTTAATTTATTTCTGATACAACTGATGCAAATTCCTAAGTTGACGTGATTTATACGGATTTCACATTGGCTTTTGATAGGCTCGATCATGGCATTCTCATCTCTTTAACTTGGGATTTTCCAAGTGTTTACTGCTACTAAACAAACAGGAGTGGATATGTTGAATACAGCAGGCAACAATCAAAACTATTTGTATCTACATATAGTGTATCTCAGGGCTTTGTATTTGGCCCTTTATTGTTTAATATATTTATAAATGATATCGTGAATACATTAGATTTAAGCTGCCTCTTAATCGCGACGATGTCAAGCTATATAGCAGTATTAAGGATTCTGCATTGAGTTTCAATTAGCAGTAGCCAGAATGAACCATTGGTGTAATATTAATAATTTGCAACTTAACATTAAGAAATGTAATGTCTTATCATAACTCTCTTAAAGTTAAACCTATACTATATATGTATATTACCATATATAATACCCATATATAATATAACAAGTACTCTGGGCTTTGTCGATAATATCTGTCATTCTGAATATGAGTTGCTGCTGTGACGAATTTTATTTTCCAAAAAAGGCAGGAACGAGTCATGAATGAATGACAAATATTGAAGCAAAGCTCAGATAATTACAAGGGCGAGTAATTATTTTCCAAGAACAGCAGCAACCAGTAATTAATGAATGACAAAATTGAAGCAAAACTGAGAACACGAGTTGTATTAGCAGGACAATTCAATGAAACAAGATTGTTCATTTTGAAAGAAAATCAAATAGTATATAATTTAATGACAGTGTGCTGCTAATTGACGTTTATTTGACATAATTTAATTTCTTGTAGTGGTGGATTTTCAAAATGAACCGGTTTGGTAAGAACGATTTAAGTACCTACAATTCGCGAAGAAGTAGCAACATCAACTTCAAGCAATACAAAAACATGGCGTGAGTCAAATTGGGATCAGTTTGATTGTTCTTTAAAAATAAAATTCATAGTATTTTTGACGTTTTTTGACATAAATATTATCGCTGGAATAATCTGTTGCCTCGCATTAGACGTACGGAAATATTGTAAGTGCAATGTGCTATTGCATAGGCTAAATTACATTGGTGAAAAACGTTGAGTTGAATTGTCATTTACACATCATTTACATACGGTTAGTAATAATTAATATTTAAACACTCTTATTCTGCTAAATTATTATATCTGCCAGAACAAAATTAGAGTACTCTTATTTATAAATTATTTGTTCCCAATATTACAATACACATTGATAAAAATGCACCGACGCGACGTTTCTTAAAGGCTGCTGGCTATAAGGATGATGGAGTTAATACTGCTATTGGCATTGGCAATGCGACTTTTAAATAGTATTTCAATTTCACTTTCCAGTCTAGCGACACGCAGGTAGGTAGCAGGACAGATATTTCTTTTCAAGCTACAGCATGATTGATTGTCTTGTACTGCTGAATTTCTTAAATGTTCATATACCTCGTATCTCATCTTGATTTAATTCACTATTTTACCAACCTCCTCCCCGCACTACGCACTAGTGTCTAAAAACATTCTCTCTTTCAAATGAGTACCTACTAATCATAATACTGTAGTTGGTATGATATATTTATTTTTAACTTACTTTGATTGTCTTCTTATCTTTGATTGTACAGGGTTGTCTAGAATCCCCCTATATTGATATGCGTACTTGAAATCAATAAATCTCGTGGCCTAGATTTTTAATTCTATTTTAATGTCATGACTCATCGTGTTATTTTTTATCAGTTCGATTATGTTACTAATATACTAATGGGATTCACATAAAATGATAAAAGACTCACGCTGACGCGACTACCGTTTCAATCTACCGAGCCGAAAACTGATAAGGAAAAACCAAAAAAATATCAGCCAGACTTGCAATAGCCCCCGCACATAGGCGAAAAATCGACAAAGCTGGCATATATATATATATATATATATATATATATATATATATATATATATATATATATATATATATATATATATATATATATATATATATATATATATATATATATATATATATATATATACATATATATATATACATATATATATATATATATATATATATATATATATATATATATATATATATATATATATATATATATATATATATATATATATATATATATATATATTAGCTTTGAAATTCTTTGCTATTCATATTTATTTTGTGAAAAGTAATCTTGGGTTTGTAGCATTTCATTACATAGAAATAAGCAAATAGACGAATATGAAAGAAAACACACTTACCAGTGCTATATCTGGACACACATACGGAAATGAATTACTATGCACATGAAAACGAACCACTTAGAAGTTGTACAAGTTCTTTCACCTTTCTTGAGGATCTTCAGAGCAGTATACGATTTATTTCATTGATCATTCATACTTGAATTTAAATTACCAATACACCAACACTTGCAGTGACGTTTTATGACATTAGTTTTTGACGGAACTCATTCTTAGAATACACAAACCTAGTCTACTATTTATATTTGCTCTATTTGAACATATTATATATAAAAGCATTAGGCATACAGTTATCCAGAAGATGTTAAACTTTAAAATGCATAAAATCTTGTTGAACCTATTGAAAAACAACTACTTTTTCCAACTATATGCGGGAAAATATTGAATTATATATACAATAGAGTTCTGAAGCATTCAAAGAGGGAGTGATACAGAAATTGCTTGCTTAGTCAAAAATAAAAATATATATATATATATATATATATATATATATATATATATATATATATATATATATATATATATATATATATATATATATATATATATATATATATATATATATATATATATATATATATATATATATATATATATATATATATATATATATATATATATATATATATATATATATATATATATATATATATATATATATATATATATATATATATATATATATATATATATATATATATATATATATATATATATTAGCTTTGAAATTCTTTGCTATTCATATTTATTTTGTGAAAAGTAATCTTGGGTTTGTAGCATTTCATTACATAGAAATAAGCAACTAGACGAATAAGAAAGAAAACACACTTACCAGTACTATATCTGGACACACATACGGAAATGAATCACTATGCATATGAAAACGAACCACTTAGAAGTTGTACAAGTTCTTTCACCTTTCTTGAGGATCTTCAGAGCAGTATACGATTTATTTCATTGATCATTCATACTTGAATTTAAATTACCAATACACCAACACTTGCAGTGACGTTTTATGACATTAGTTTTTGACGGAACTCATTCTTAGATTACACAAACCTAGTCTACTATTTATATTTGTTCTATTTGAACATATTATATATAAAAGCATTAGGCATACAGTTATCCAGAAGATGTTAAACTTTAAAATGCATAAAATCTTGTTGAACCTATTGAAAAACAACTACTTTTTCCAACTATATGCGGGAAAATATTGAATTATATATACAATAGAGTTCTGAAGCATTCAAAGAGGGAGTGATACAGAAATTGCTTGCTTAGTCAAAACTAAAATCATTTGTTGGTTGTATGTATTAATTGTTTCTTCGAAAATTCTCGAAAAAAATCCAATTTTCACCCTGGATATATTTATTAGCTTTGAAATTCTTTGCTATTCATATTTATTTTGTGAAAAGTAATCTTAGGTTTGTAGCATTTCATTACATAGAAATAAGCAACTAGACGAATAAGAAAGAAAACACACTTACCAGTACTATATCTGGACACACATACGGAAATGAATCACTATGCATATGAAAACGAACCACTTAGAAGTTGTACAAGTTCTTTCACCTTTCTTGAGGATCTTCAGAGCAGTATACGATTTATTTCATTGATCATTCATACTTGAATTTAAATTACCAATACACCAACACTTGCAGTGACGTTTTATGACATTAGTTTTTGACGGAACTCATTCTTAGATTACACAAACCTAGTCTACTATTTATATTTGTTCTATTTGAACATATTATATATAAAAGCATTAGGCATACAGTTATCCAGAAGATGTTAAACTTTAAAATGCATAAAATCTTGTTGAACCTATTGAAAAACAACTACTTTTTCCAACTATATGCGGGAAAATATTGAATTATATATACAATAGAGTTCTGAAGCATTCAAAGAGGGAGTGATACAGAAATTGCTTGCTTAGTCAAAACTAAAATCATTTGTTGGTTGTATGTATTAATTGTTTCTTCGAAAATTCTCGAAAAAAATCCAATTTTCACCCTGGATATATTTATTAGCTTTGAAATTCTTTGCTATTCATATTTATTTTGTGAAAAGTAATCTTGGGTTTGTAGCATTTCATTACATAGAAATAAGCAACTAGACGAATAAGAAAGAAAACACACTTACCAGTACTATATCTGGACACACATACGGAAATGAATCACTATGCATATGAAAACGAACCACTTAGAAGTTGTACAAGTTCTTTCACCTTTCTTGAGGATCTTCAGAGCAGTATACGATTTATTTCATTGATCATTCATACTTGAATTTAAATTACCAATACACCAACACTTGCAGTGACGTTTTATGACATTAGTTTTTGACGGAACTCATTCTTAGATTACACAAACCTAGTCTACTATTTATATTTGTTCTATTTGAAAATATTATATATAAAAGCATTAGGCATACAGTTATCCAGAAGATGTTAAACTTTAAAATGCATAAAATCTTGTTGAACCTATTGAAAAACAACTACTTTTTCCAACTATATGCGGGAAAATATTGAATTATATATACAATAGAGTTCTGAAGCATTCAAAGAGGGAGTGATACAGAAATTGCTTGCTTAGTCAAAACTAAAATCATTTGTTGGTTGTATGTATTAATTGTTTCTTCGAAAATTCTCGAAAAAAATCCAATTTTCACCCTGGATATATTTATTAGCTTTGAAATTCTTTGCTATTCATATTTATTTTGTATATATAAAATATAAACCAGATATAGTACTGGTAAGTGTGTTTTCTTTCTTATTCGTCTAGTTGCTTATTTCTATGTAATGAAATGCTACAAACCCAAGATTACTTTTCACAAAATAAATATGAATAGCAAAGAATTTCAAAGCTAATAAATATATCCAGGGTGAAAATTGGATTTTTTTCGAGAATTTTCGAAGAAACAATTAATACATACAACCAACAAATGATTTTAGTTTTGACTAAGCAAGCAATTTCTGTATCACTCCCTCTTTGAATGCTTCAGAACTCTATTGTATATATAATTCAATATTTTCCCGCATATAGTTGGAAAAAGTAGTTGTTTTTCAATAGGTTCAACAAGATTTTATGCATTTTAAAGTTTAACATCTTCTGGATAACTGTATGCCTAATGCTTTTATATATAATATGTTCAAATAGAACAAATATAAATAGTAGACTAGGTTTGTGTAATCTAAGAATGAGTTCCGTCAAAAACTAATGTCATAAAACGTCACTGCAAGTGTTGGTGTATTGGTAATTTAAATTCAAGTATGAATGATCAATGAAATAAATCGTATACTGCTCTGAAGATCCTCAAGAAAGGTGAAAGAACTTGTACAACTTCTAAGTGGTTCGTTTTCATATGCATAGTGATTCATTTCCGTATGTGTGTCCAGATATAGTACTGGTAAGTGTGTTTTCTTTCTTATTCGTCTAGTTGCTTATTTCTATGTAATGAAATGCTACAAACCCAAGATTACTTTTCACAAAATAAATATGAATAGCAAAGAATTTCAAAGCTAATAAATATATCCAGGGTGAAAATTGGATTTTTTTCGAGAATTTTCGAAGAAACAATTAATACATACAACCAACAAATGATTTTAGTTTTGACTAAGCAAGCAATTTCTGTATCACTCCCTCTTTGAATGCTTCAGAACTCTATTGTATATATAATTCAATATTTTCCCGCATATAGTTGGAAAAAGTAGTTGTTTTTCAATAGGTTCAACAAGATTTTATGCATTTTAAAGTTTAACATCTTCTGGATAACTGTATGCCTAATGCTTTTATATATAATATGTTCAAATAGAACAAATATAAATAGTAGACTAGGTTTGTGTAATCTAAGAATGAGTTCCGTCAAAAACTAATGTCATAAAACGTCACTGCAAGTGTTGGTGTATTGGTAATTTAAATTCAAGTATGAATGATCAATGAAATAAATCGTATACTGCTCTGAAGATCCTCAAGAAAGGTGAAAGAACTTGTACAACTTCTAAGTGGTTCGTTTTCATATGCATAGTGATTCATTTCCGTATGTGTGTCCAGATATAGTACTGGTAAGTGTGTTTTCTTTCTTATTCGTCTAGTTGCTTATTTCTATGTAATGAAATGCTACAAACCCAAGATTACTTTTCACAAAATAAATATGAATAGCAAAGAATTTCAAAGCTAATAAATATATCCAGGGTGAAAATTGGATTTTTTTCGAGAATTTTCGAAGAAACAATTAATACATACAACCAACAAATGATTTTAGTTTTGACTAAGCAAGCAATTTCTGTATCACTCCCTCTTTGAATGCTTCAGAACTCTATTGTATATATAATTCAATATTTTCCCGCATATAGTTGGAAAAAGTAGTTGTTTTTCAATAGGTTCAACAAGATTTTATGCATTTTAAAGTTTAACATCTTCTGGATAACTGTATGCCTAATGCTTTTATATATAATATGTTCAAATAGAACAAATATAAATAGTAGACTAGGTTTGTGTAATCTAAGAATGAGTTCCGTCAAAAACTAATGTCATAAAACGTCACTGCAAGTGTTGGTGTATTGGTAATTTAAATTCAAGTATGAATGATCAATGAAATAAATCGTATACTGCTCTGAAGATCCTCAAGAAAGGTGAAAGAACTTGTACAACTTCTAAGTGGTTCGTTTTCATGTGCATAGTAATTCATTTCCGTATGTGTGTCCAGATATAGCACTGGTAAGTGTGTTTTCTTTCATATTCGTCTATTTGCTTATTTCTATGTAATGAAATGCTACAAACCCAAGATTACTTTTCACAAAATAAATATGAATAGCAAAGAATTTCAAAGCTAATAAATATATCCAGGGTGAAAATTGGATTTTTTTCGAGAATTTTCGAAGAAACAATTAATACATACAACCAACAAATGATTTTAGTTTTGACTAAGCAAGCAATTTCTGTATCACTCCCTCTTTGAATGCTTCAGAACTCTATTGTATATATAATTCAATATTTTCCCGCATATAGTTGGAAAAAGTAGTTGTTTTTCAATAGGTTCAACAAGATTTTATGCATTTTAAAGTTTAACATCTTCTGGATAACTGTATGCCTAATGCTTTTATATATAATATGTTCAAATAGAACAAATATAAATAGTAGACTAGGTTTGTGTAATCTAAGAATGAGTTCCGTCAAAAACTAATGTCATAAAACGTCACTGCAAGTGTTGGTGTATTGGTAATTTAAATTCAAGTATGAATGATCAATGAAATAAATCGTATACTGCTCTGAAGATCCTCAAGAAAGGTGAAAGAACTTGTACAACTTCTAAGTGGTTCGTTTTCATATGCATAGTGATTCATTTCCGTATGTGTGTCCAGATATAGTACTGGTAAGTGTGTTTTCTTTCTTATTCGTCTAGTTGCTTATTTCTATGTAATGAAATGCTACAAACCCAAGATTACTTTTCACAAAATAAATATGAATAGCAAAGAATTTCAAAGCTAATAAATATATCCAGGGTGAAAATTGGATTTTTTTCGAGAATTTTCGAAGAAACAATTAATACATACAACCAACAAATGATTTTAGTTTTGACTAAGCAAGCAATTTCTGTATCACTCCCTCTTTGAATGCTTCAGAACTCTATTGTATATATAATTCAATATTTTCCCGCATATAGTTGGAAAAAGTAGTTGTTTTTCAATAGGTTCAACAAGATTTTATGCATTTTAAAGTTTAACATCTTCTGGATAACTGTATGCCTAATGCTTTTATATATAATATGTTCAAATAGAACAAATATAAATAGTAGACTAGGTTTGTGTAATCTAAGAATGAGTTCCGTCAAAAACTAATGTCATAAAACGTCACTGCAAGTGTTGGTGTATTGGTAATTTAAATTCAAGTATGAATGATCAATGAAATAAATCGTATACTGCTCTGAAGATCCTCAAGAAAGGTGAAAGAACTTGTACAACTTCTAAGTGGTTCGTTTTCATATGCATAGTGATTCATTTCCGTATGTGTGTCCAGATATAGTACTGGTAAGTGTGTTTTCTTTCTTATTCGTCTAGTTGCTTATTTCTATGTAATGAAATGCTACAAACCCAAGATTACTTTTCACAAAATAAATATGAATAGCAAAGAATTTCAAAGCTAATAAATATATCCAGGGTGAAAATTGGATTTTTTTCGAGAATTTTCGAAGAAACAATTAATACATACAACCAACAAATGATTTTAGTTTTGACTAAGCAAGCAATTTCTGTATCACTCCCTCTTTGAATGCTTCAGAACTCTATTGTATATATAATTCAATATTTTCCCGCATATAGTTGGAAAAAGTAGTTGTTTTTCAATAGGTTCAACAAGATTTTATGCATTTTAAAGTTTAACATCTTCTGGATAACTGTATGCCTAATGCTTTTATATATAATATGTTCAAATAGAACAAATATAAATAGTAGACTAGGTTTGTGTAATCTAAGAATGAGTTCCGTCAAAAACTAATGTCATAAAACGTCACTGCAAGTGTTGGTGTATTGGTAATTTAAATTCAAGTATGAATGATCAATGAAATAAATCGTATACTGCTCTGAAGATCCTCAAGAAAGGTGAAAGAACTTGTACAACTTCTAAGTGGTTCGTTTTCATATGCATAGTGATTCATTTCCGTATGTGTGTCCAGATATAGTACTGGTAAGTGTGTTTTCTTTCTTATTCGTCTAGTTGCTTATTTCTATGTAATGAAATGCTACAAACCCAAGATTACTTTTCACAAAATAAATATGAATAGCAAAGAATTTCAAAGCTAATAAATATATCCAGGGTGAAAATTGGATTTTTTTCGAGAATTTTCGAAGAAACAATTAATACATACAACCAACAAATGATTTTAGTTTTGACTAAGCAAGCAATTTCTGTATCACTCCCTCTTTGAATGCTTCAGAACTCTATTGTATATATAATTCAATATTTTCCCGCATATAGTTGGAAAAAGTAGTTGTTTTTCAATAGGTTCAACAAGATTTTATGCATTTTAAAGTTTAACATCTTCTGGATAACTGTATGCCTAATGCTTTTATATATAATATGTTCAAATAGAACAAATATAAATAGTAGACTAGGTTTGTGTAATCTAAGAATGAGTTCCGTCAAAAACTAATGTCATAAAACGTCACTGCAAGTGTTGGTGTATTGGTAATTTAAATTCAAGTATGAATGATCAATGAAATAAATCGTATACTGCTCTGAAGATCCTCAAGAAAGGTGAAAGAACTTGTACAACTTCTAAGTGGTTCGTTTTCATATGCATAGTGATTCATTTCCGTATGTGTGTCCAGATATAGTACTGGTAAGTGTGTTTTCTTTCTTATTCGTCTAGTTGCTTATTTCTATGTAATGAAATGCTACAAACCCAAGATTACTTTTCACAATATATATATATATATATATATATATATATATATATATATATATATATATATATATATATATATATATATATATATATATATATATATATATATATATATATTGGCATTATTCAGTAAATCTGAATTGACATTATTTTTAATAGATAAATTAAATAATAAAATTGTAACGAGATGCAGCAAATATACTAGCAAAGTCGTTTAAGAAAAATGCAGGGATGTTATCAAGTCCCGTGGTATTTTTAAGTTTGTTTTTTTTAAATGCAATTATTACTTCTTTTTCAGTAAATCGATTGAGACAAAAAAGATATGTGTTAGTATCAGAGACGGGAGGGTTAATCAATAGTAGACTGGATTTTATAAACCAACGGTTAAAAAAATTCCGAAATATCTTTAGTGCCTTCACAATAAGTGACATTTTGATAATACTTTGCTAATGGTAGATAATTATTTTTCTTTTTGTAATTGATAAACAGCAAAAAAGGTTATTAGGATTTGATTTTATACTAATTTCAATATCATGAGAATATCTTTTACAATTAAAATCAATACAATTTTTTATATAGACCTTAATAGTGTGAATTCTCGAAGAGCTAATAGTGCACGCAAATTAGAAAAACAGAAAAAAAAATTATAACAAGCTGATATTTCCTGAATCGACAGTTGATAGGGGTAACAATACAGGCTCGAAAAGTTTTCATCCCTAACTGGTGATCCTCATCCCCTTTTCACCCTTATAATGACCCCGCGCTGGTTTTTCAATAATATCTTAAAAATGTAATATTCTACGACAAAAATAGAGGTATTAAAAAAATTTTAGAATTAAAATTTATATGAAACATGTCCTATAAGTCGTTTGCAGATTATCAAGGGTTTTCATGTTAATCGACGGCAAAGTTAGGGGTAGGTAACAAAAACGCTTTTGGTTGGCAACATAATATTTATCCAGCCTTACTAATATTTTGTAGCATTCGGTTGCAACAACTTTTTATAAATTATATAGAATTTAACAAGAACCGAAAATATTCATTAGCGATTTCTAAAGCAAACTCGTTTCCACACCACTCATAGGAAGTAGAGTTTGTCTTTGCGTTTTTTTTATATGGTTTTCCCTTGAGGCCTAATACATTAAAGGCATTTATTCTTGCTCAAATTCAATTGCATCGGTGCGTTCCGCATTAAAATATTTTAAACCAACCTCGAACCATCCGCATCGCATTATTATTATTATTATTATTATTATTATTATTATTATTATTATTATATTATACATATTATTACATATTATTATTATGTATTCTTACACACATAAGCTATAAGCACATAACTATCCTAGAAATATCAGCTCATTATAGTTTTTTTTCTTCTATTCCGCATAAATTTGACTAATTTCCGTGTACTATAAAGGACATAATATTATAGGTAAACTCCAAGAATGTCGATAATATAATTCTTTAAACAGGGTCCCGTTTTATTTTTAATTATTGTTAATTGCACTTAGAAATGTTTATCCTTTATCCTATAAATGTATTGTAAAATCTGCTGTGTATGTAATTGGCTAAATAAAATAAAACAATATAAAATTACATTGAAACTAACTGTCGGATATGTTTACTCATCCATTATATCTATATACCAATACAAATAATATTAAATTATCAAAAAAATTATTTTGTATTAGAGGAATCATCATGCTGCAGCTGCGTGTTTTAAAATGAGGAAAACTTATTGAATGTCAGCATAAAGCACTTTTCATCGGCTTTTTTCGTGTCTGGATTATGTATAATATTTTCCTTAGTTGCAACTATAATAAAACATAATACGGTTTTACTACTAAATAAATCTCAATATAAAGCGGCAATAAAGCAGAGAAAAATGCCTCGTCCTAGGCGACTGCATTATAGCCCAGGTCACATCTGCTCCTAAGCAAGGGCATAAAATAAATCTAGAAGTGCCTCGGGTAGAAACAGTTGAACCAGTGTGTTATGCAAATATGGTATAGGCCCGTTTAGGGGAGGCGTTCCTCTAAATGAATGTTATTTAGTCGTGCATGTCACACGTCACGGGTTTCATTACGTGTCAGAGGCACGTTAAGATTGTTAGATTCCCACCGGGAACTGATTGGTATTATGTATTCCATTTCTAACGTCTATTCGGTTCGGATGTCTTTCCGGATCCCATTAGTTCTCGTCTTGAACATTGACGCCTGAATTAGTTGTAACGTTGGATATGACAGGATGGGCATGGGTTCGAGATTTTTTTAACGATGCCATATCCTAGATGAAGAGACGATACAAACATGGCCAATGTTATTTGTTTAAGTAGAGACAAAATATTGAAATGTATCAGGTATAAAGTTTTTACAAATGGGGCTAATTTTTGTTGTGGTCAGGTCGCTAAATCAATCACTTAATATTGTGAAGATAGCGCCATTCTATTCCCAGATACTGATCCAAAATGATTCGAGACATCCATAGTAGGACGTTGGGGGAAACAACTTTGTACTTAAGGCTGGGATTTTGTAGAGAGAGAGGCAAACCGGTGCATCAATTTCGGTTAAGTATAAATAATGAAAAAGCTACATAAGATCTGGTTTTCAAATTATGCATGCACTAGATATTATTATAATATAAGTTTTTGTCCCAAAATTTTCTTAAAAAGCTGTTCTGAAATGAAAATATGCATTTTTTTTTTGTTAAAAATCAAATCGCATTATTTTCGTTGCAAGCCCACAGAACAGGCTTATAAGAAAATTTTGGGACATAAAACTTATATTATAATCATCACTATAACAATAGCTAGTACATGCACCTAATTTGATTATCAAATCTTATGTCGCTTTTTAATTATTTATACTTAACTAAAATAAATGCATCTTCTTTTTGCCTCCCAGTCTACAAAATCTCAACCTTAAAGGTATATCTAGAGGTTCTAGATATTTTCAAGTTCAAGAAATATTCGTGAAACATTTAACATAGTTACACACCGCCTCTCTAAAACGGCAAAACATTATAGATAATCGCAAAAATGTGAATTTGAGAAAATCAACATTTTATAACGTATATGTTTGTAAAATTAAAATATAATATGATTTAGATTCCGAAATTAGTACATTTTATTAGAATCTAGTTCAAGAATCTTGTATTTAAACATATAAAATTGATTGAAGGGTTTAAATTGTTTAATATATATATATATATATATATATATATATATATATATATATATATATATATATATATATATATATATATATATATATATATATATATATATATATATATATATATATATATATATACTCAGTGAAAAAAAAGTGAGGCACCTAAAATTTGATCAACACTTAAACTGATATATCTTGTGAACCATTCGTCTGATTTTATTGAATTTAATTTGATATTTAGAGCGTACTTTGAAGAAAATTTTTTTGTCCTCAATTTCAATTCCTCACTTCAAGTAATTTTCCTTACACCTATAGCGTTTTTCAACCTTTTTCAGCTTTTCTCAAAGTACGCTGTGTAATGGTGGCAATATATATATTTTAGAAAGAGCAAAATGTTACCCAGTGTTTTCTGAATCTGTGGGTTTTGGCAAATTTTTATCTCTTAAGTCATGGGAAATACAAATCTGCACAAAAAGCATTGATAGATATTGTTATTCCAATGGTAGCTGAGTAACTATCGTCAACCACCGTTTTTCACAAGTAGGCCGAGGTTACAAATATACTAGTAAACAATAGTAACTACATTTTATTGACGTATGCACGTAGAAAACGGAAGAGACAACTCGTTTCTGTAATTTAAGTTTTATGTAATGTACCAATAATAAAGTAAAAAAGAACAACAAACAAAATTAAACGGGTATTACCCCCCCCCCAATAAAGAATAGCCCCCCCCCCCCGTGAACTACAGCTTCTATGCGGCGTGGCATGCTTCTTATTAAATTGGATATGAAGCTTTGGGGTATGTTACCCCACTCCTCAACGAAAGCATCTCCGTACTGCTGCAAATTTGCCGGAATGTACCTATTATTGTGAATACGTTTCCCCAATTCATCCCACAAGTGGTCTATAGGGTTTATATCGGGTCTTCTGGTCGGCCATGGAAAACGTTATATGCGGGCTTCATTTAAATATTGGGTCACAACAGCAGCTGTATGGGCCCGAGCATTGTCATGCATGAAAAAAAGTCAGAGATATGCGGCTCGTGCGGTTGAGCCGCATATCTTTGACTTCGGCCATCATCTATCAACCCCAGAATCCTCGCTACTAATTCCGAATTTATTTGCACCATAATTATTACTAACTATACTGAATTATACGAAACCTCTTTAAATTTGAAAGCTTGACATAAAAGTGACATTCACGACACTGTAGTTTATATTTTTACTGTATTTTATTTTTTTCCTCGACCTACTTGTGAAAAAACGGTAGTTAACGATAGTTACTCATCTACCATTGGAATAACAATATCTATCAATGTTTCTTGTGCAGCTTTGTATCTCCCATGTCATTACACTCCACAGCGCACTTTTAAAACAGCTGAAGAAACACCTATACGGTTTTTCAACTAATACCGTAAGTAAGATTACTTAGAATAGAATCTGTCAAAGATGTTACTAAGAAATTATGTTCCTAATGACATTTTACGCCTAATGCCGATTTTGAGCAAAACATTTTGATAACCAAAAAATGTAAAATGTCATATTCATCATATTCATCATATTTTCAAAGTTTTTGATTCACTGATTTTGAGGATTATTGATATTCTAAATCGAAAAACTGTCTGGATTATTTTCCAGTTTCCAAAATAAATCATCCATTGTTTTTCAACTGCCTTTTTATTATAAACTTTATTTTGTTACTATAAAAATGATTTTAAATATAATTTGACTATCTTATAATGGGTGATTTCTTTGAAAATTGGAAAATAATCCAGACAGTACCTTTTTTTCGATTAAGAATATCAATGATCTTCAAAACCCACGACACCTACGAATATTATTATTACAGCATACATTGCAATGGCAGACTTTATACTGCTTTGAAGCATTTTAAATGCTTTAAGATCAGTTATTTACGGGAGTGAATGAAAAACTTCGAATTTTTTAAATTTTTTTGCATCAAAATGTTACGCTTAATATCGGCACATAGGCGTAAAATGTCATTACGGATATAATTTCTTATCGACATTTCTTAGTGACATAGTGACAAAAAAGTCCCATATGGTTCCAACTTTATTGCGGACACTGTAGGTATATATTAAAATGTAACATCAGATTTCCAAATTTTAAGACCCCTTATCGTAGGAATATTATTTATGTATCAAAATACAGAGTTGCTTCTGCGCATCACATTTATGTAAAAATATGGAAAATAACATTTTTGCTATTAAACTATTTTTGCTTCGTAGGGAGGACCATGGTAAAAGCATTCTAGATACTTTAAAGTGTGGTAAACCGCCTCACAGTTTCTCCGAGAGGGTAAAATTTACTCGAATTATGCAAAAATATTATGTCAGTCTGTTTTCCGTGTTTTCTGCGAAATAATTTATTCATATTTCCGCTTATTAGTGTCTGAACTATTCTAAAAATATGCTCTAAAAAGTAAAAAACAATTACGTTATTCTACTGCCTTCCCTGCTTAAAGTACAATAAATTTGTTATACAATAATTAATATTTTTGGAGTCAGTGACAGCCTACTTCCTTGTAAGTTTGTAAATCTTGGATGGCACCGACTTCAAAAATAACAATAATTGTTCCTATAATGAAATGATTGTATTCTAATAAAATGATTGGCATAACAAATTGAATGTTCATGGAGAACAATTATAAACAGTAGACTAGGTAGTCGTTTTCTATGAATGTGAGTTCTCTGCCAAAACTAATGTCCCATAAAAGTATCACTGTGCGAATGATAGGTATTGATAGTAAATTCAAGTATAAACTAGCAATTAAATAAATACATCATTCTGAAGAGGCTCAATAAAGGCGAAAGAACAGTTATCCAGAAGATGTTAAACTTTAAAATGCATTTTAAAGTTTAACATCTTCTGGATAACTGTATGCCTAATGCTTTTATATATAATATGTTCAAATAGAACAAATATAAATAGTAGACTAGGTTTGTGTATTCTAAGAATGAGTTCCGTCAAAAATTAATGTCATAAAACGTCACTGCATGTGTTGGAGTATTGGTATTTTAAATTCAAGTATGAATGATCAATGAAATAAATCGTATACTGCTCTGAAGATCCGCAAGAAAGGTGAAAGAACTTGTACAACTTCTAAGTGGTTCGTTTTCGTTTTCATCTTATATATCATAACCTATTCTACTATTTCTATTTGTTCTATTTGAACATATTATATATAAAAGCATTAGGCATACAGTTATCCAGAAGATGTTAAACTTTAAAATGCATAAAATCTTGTAGAATCTATTAAATCAACTACTTTTCCTAGCTATCTGCTAGAAAATATTGAATTATATATACAAAAGAATTCTGAAGCATTTAACGAGGGAGTAAAGAGGAAATTGCTTGCTTAGTCGAAACTAAAATCATTGTTCGATTGGTATCAATTGTTATTTCGAAAATTCGAAAAAAATCTAATTTTCACCGTGGAATATATTTATTAGCTTTTACGTTCTTTGCTATTCATATTTGTTTTGCGAAAAGAAATCTTGGGTTTGTAGCAATTCATTACATAGAGAAATAAGCAAATAGATGAATAATAAGGAAGACACACTTACCAGTTGCATATCTAGACATATATCCGGAAAGGAACCACTTAGAAGTATACAAGTTCTTTCACCTTCATTGAGGATCTTCAGAGTGATGTACGATTTGTTTTATTGATCATTTATACTTGAATTTAAAATATTAATACTAATATAATTTCAATTTAATACGATAGAAAGTATTTTTTTATTTAATTTAAATATCTGTAAATTAGGATTGTGAGTGCGCAATCGCCATTTCTTCTGGTATATTTGGTGAGCTCCTCGGTATATCTTCGGAATCCAATATCGAATGTCAATAAAACTAAACTGGGACCCTCTTGAAAACACCATTTTTCCAATAAAAAAAGAATTTCTAAAATTGGTCTATAAATGATGGAGTTCTGAGGTAACGAACATAATAAAACATACAGTCGAATTGAGAACCTCCTCCTTTTTTGAAGTTGGTAGATAAAATGGACATTGCTATCAGGTATCAACTATATATCGCAGTATCATACGCCAACTTACTTACTCTTTTTTCCAATTGGCTACATGGTCTACCAATGATTCTTCCTCCAATATTGAAAAAAATCATGTTTCATTTTGTAAATCTAAATGTAGTAAATGGGTACATTTTTTTTCTAAATGGGCACTTATTACATTACATCTCTTATTACATATCCATAGTACTTATAAAACCTCAAGTCATACTTACAAGAAAAAGGAGTGGGAAGAATTTTAGGATTTGGAAGGGAGATTAGGGAAAGAGGAGGAGGTTAATACTTAAAGTTAAGGGGGTTAGTTAGGGTTCGGAAGAGGGATTTGAGAGGTGCGTATATATTGATCCAAATTTAAAATGTCTGTGCTCACTAGACGCAAAATTTTACAAATTATCTTAATTAAAAATTTTTAGTTGAAAATTTATTAAAATTAAATTATTTTTATTATTTTACAAATTATTATGCTTTACAAATTTTATTCTATTATAAAGTTTTTCAAGTATAATGGCTGTTTTCAAATCACACACGTCTAAAAGTGAGTATTGCAGTTTTCACAAAACTTGGTAAAAATTGCCTTTTTTCGACTGACGATGCCGACCATTAAAAATCGGTCTAATTTGGAATCATTCGACGCAGAATGTAATGCACTTCAACTTTGAATTCAGTGGTATTTTCCATACGATGCGTCAATTGCAATACATGAGCGGAAAACCTGAAAACTCAAATTAGTGTTCAGCATCCCAAAAAACATATAATTCCGTTGAGATGAGAAACCTTCTAATGTTACGAGATACAGGCACTTTTGAACACCATTTGGTCATTCTAATAGGCCGTTTCAATTAGGTAGAAATTAGGTATAAAATTATGTGCATTTATATGTATTTTTGTAATTTTAAGTTTTATAAATTTAGGACAATATTGTGGAAAGCATCCTTCATTTATACATAAATTTAGGATATAAGATACCTACGAGGTATACCTATGTAACTTTAACCATTTGAACAAGCACAAGATAAACACATTAAATGAAGCGAGGAATGTACGTAGTAAAATGTTATTATTGTAATAAATGATAATATTCCTCCTCCAGCACTTCTTGAACATTGAATATTCAACGGAGCACAATTAAAATATTTTAATGAGGAGTTGCAATACAACAGTTCAGCGGTTGAGTTTGTACAACTTTATAACTAAGTGTGTGTTATTGTATAATTATTCAAATGTCGTTTTAATTCTCGTGACAGGGTTTGCCACAACCCCATTCGTCTAACTCTTTTCCTTTGTTTCGACGCGGGTGTACAAGATAAATTAATAGAGAGGTGAATTGTATAGGCACTGAAGTATCTTCTGCTTCAACACAATCGCCGTTATAAAACATCGAGAAGTCGCTGTTTTAATAGAATGTAGATGAGTAAAATTTTTTAAAGAGTAATTTTCATGTGATTACATGTCTATGTAAACACTAGCAAATCTTACGAAATTAAACCCATATAATGCAGGATGTATTGAGTCATTTTATCACCTGATTATGATTGAGTTCATGTCGGAAATCCATGAAAATGATATAAAAGAACATATGTATATTTATAGCATTTATATAGAAGCCGTCAAATAGTATATACACTGTGGGCCAAATTAATTTGAAACGCTTCTTGGTCTTTTAATTTCTATTTGTTTTAGTGCTTTTTTAAGAAATTTGAAACGCAGAAGCATTTTATTAAGTCTTGCTCTTAATGTCTTCAAAAATTACACGGTAAATATACACTCCCCGGCACAAAATTCCGTCACCCTAAAATTTTGCCCAATTTTGATGTTTTATAACTTTTTTATTTTTCATCTGATTTTCATAAATTTTTTACCAGTCTGTAGATCAGTTCATTGTGTGTCTTTTTAATTATTGTAATAAGTCATATTTTTCGTCCAGGCAATATTATACAGGGGTAAATCAAAGTGTTGTTTTTTGTCGTAAACTCAAAACACCCTGTGGAAAAATTGAGGTGAATAATTTTGTTTACAAACTGTTTGCTGCCATCTTAGACGTATTGTAAACATTTTGTTTTTTGATTCATCCCATTATCTCATTTCTTCTGCGAGCAGCAAAATTTTAAATGAAACGCTGATTTCAAGCTTATTTTTATTAACAAAAACATCCACTAGGTATATCACAAAATTAATTAACAAAGACAAATTTTAATAACGTGTATGTCCTCCTCTCGCAGCAATGACAGCTTGCCTTCTTCGTGGCATCGAATTAATAAGATTACTTATTCTGTCTTGAGGAATAGCCTGATATTCTTCTGTCAGCGCCAGCCGTAAGTCTTGCAAGGTTAGTGGTTGCACAGGACGGCGACGGAGTGCTCTTTTAAGAACATCCCAAAGATGTTCGATTGGGTTGAGATCCGGGCTACATGCGGGCCAGTCCAATCTTGGAAGTCCAACCTCATCCAGATATTCGCTCACTACCCGTGCAACGTGAGGTCTAGCATTATCATGCATTAATGTAAATTGGTTCCCAATGAAAGGAGCAAATGGAACAACAATTTCTTGGAGGATTTCCTCAATGTAACGGTGGGCGGTTAGTGCTCCATTTTCAACAAATACAAGGTCAGTACGTGCATCGGTAGAAATACCCGCCCAAACCATGACTGAACCACCGTAATATTGCAGTCGCTCAGATATGATGCAGTCTGCATATCTTTTATTTCTACGTCTGTATACCCGTTCACGACCATCCGGCGACCTTAAACAGACCCTGGATTCATCTGTGAATAGTACGTTTCCCCACTGTTCTACAGTCCAGTCAGCATGCGCTCTTGCAAATCTCAGTCGGTGTTGTCGATGCCGAGGAAGCAATTTTGGGACATACTGCTGGCCTTCGTGAATGCAATCCTGCTTCTAACAATCTTCTACGTATCGTTCTTTCACTTACACTTACTCGACGTACCATTTGTAAGTCATTTTTTAGATACACAGCAGTAGCTCTTCGATCTCTTAAAGAACTCATAATGACAAAGTGATCATCAGCTTGAGTGGTCATTCTCCTTCTGCCAGAGCCTTGCCGCCTAATAAAGTTTCCCGTCTGTAGATACCTATTCCAAACATCACAAACTGTAGACCGCGCAATTCCCAGAGTACGGGAGACATAACTCTTATTGCGGCCATCCTCTATTAAGGCAACAATTCTACCTACGTCTGCTGTAGTTACCATGATGACAACACACTAAATTAACTGTACTGTCAACTATTCTGTCACAATAACCGCGTATTTAGCCAACGTCGATGTTTTTTAATTAAAAATGATAAAATTAACAGCGTTTCATTTAAAATTTTGCTGCTCGCAGAAGAAATGAGATAATGGGATGAATCAAAAAACAAAATGTTTACAATACGTCTAAGATGGCAGCAAACAGTTTGTAAACAAAATTATTCGCCTCAATTTTTCCACAGGGTGTTTTGAGTTTACGACAAAAAGCAACACTTTGATTTACCCCTGTATAATATTGCCTGGACGAAAAATATGACTTATTACAATAATTAAAAAGACACACAATGAACTGATCTACAGACTGGTAAAAAATTTATGAAAATCAGATGAAAAATAAAAAAGTTATAAAACATCAAAATTGGGCAACATTTTAGGGTGACGGAATTTTGTGCCGGGGAGTGTATATATATATATACATATATATATATATATATATATATATATATATATATATATATATATATATATATATATATATATATATATATATATATATATATATATATAATAATCCAAAAAAGGTATATTAAAAAGTCCGTAGCGGAAGAGAGAAAACAGGCAGAAGAACGAAATTATCGAGATGTACAGGGACATTTTTAAATACAGCTGGGCAGAATTATAATTAATTCCAAAAAATATCTAAAATACCAAATATTAAACGCATTCTGAAAAAAATACAGGGTCTCAACCCTGCTGGTATTTAAAGTATGTTAGAAGCTCTGGTCCACGAAAGCACCACTTTACATGCTTTCGATAAATTAAAGCATCGAATATTTTTTTGCTGTAAGCAGTTCAACTTGAAGACTAAAAACCGATCAATTAGCCAGTGGCGTCGGTGGCTGCAAGCTATAATAAATAAAGGGAATAATCTTAATACCTTTTTAGAAATACTTCTATTTTTTTTAAATATGTACTTCATAATATTTTCTTACCTTTAGAATTAAAAAAATATATTTACAGCTATTACATGTCATACATTTTGATCCCCTTATAAAATTATTTAATAATTCCTTTTTATGTTTACTTAAAAATATCCGATAATAATTTATAAATAAAAAATAATAATGAAGTAGGACAACATAATAAAATGATTTTTTCTAAATTTGACATGTCAACAAAATCCTTTGACGTTACGAAACGTCTTACTTTTCACAACCAATTACGAAAAGTGAAATATTAACTGGTTTTGTAAAGTTCATTTCATAGTAGGTTATTTAGACCTGATAAGCTATGAAAGTGACGAGCTGTCACACCGTCACAACCTACTGGATTGTTTTTAAACGTATAAAATTCAGTTTTCTTCTCATAAAATATATAATTAGAAAAATCTTAGAAAAAATCTTGTATGAAACACGTTGGGAATCACCATTTTGTGTAACTCGCATCATTTTGCAGAAATCTTCTCGTTGCACAAAATAGTACTTTTCCCAACTGGTTACATCAATATCTATTACGGTCAATTTGCTGCTGACGAATTTGTTGTTATTTTAATATAAAGTATTTAAGTTATTTCGAAAAATCTGTTCGCTTCGAAATGCTTGTAAAAATATGTAAATGCCTAAAGTAGGTAGTTTTTTAACATCCGGACACTTCGTAATGCTCTCACAATTTTTAAAATTTAAGTATGTTTAAGTATGTTTAAGTATTTAAGTATGTGTGTATAGTAGTGTTATTTCTTAACGACTTTAGTATCAAGGCTTAATTAATGTGCAACGAAAATGGAGAAACCACTTAAGCCCACTTAACTTTCCTTCAATATATATTTTTTTAATTTCTTTAAGAACGACGCAGGGGTGGGGGTGGCAAGACGGATTTTCCTTGAACAGGAAGTTACTCTTATTAACCTGCCAATCATTGGCACTTTCGTGCAAGTGAATCCTTTCTTTCGCCCCTACAAATAGGGTTTCAAAGAATTTGGCTCACTGTGTATAATTGTGAATGCAGACATGTTGGTAGTTTTATTTAGGATTAGTAGAAGTAGTACTTATTCATTATCACTATCTATGTGAATAGTAATACTATTGCGGTTGTTTGAGGAAACTAATGAATATTGATGATGGTATAGGAACTACTATCTACATTTATAATTATTATAAAAAGCGTAAGTGTTTTCTATTCAACCATTAAGTAACCGAGGAAGTAATCAGTCGGATTTTGAGTTACGATGTAGTTTAGTTTCAAACGTATTTAGGGGATACTGACTAAGTATGGACTGACAAAAAGTAAGTACATAGATTATTTATATTTATTACCGTAAAACGGCGCTTTCTGCGCTATAACTTTTTTATTTTTTCGAATTTTGGCCTGCAAAAAATCACTTACAATGACGTTACCGCTTTTGTATGCATTGTCAAAAGGTATGCATCAGCTGCTTAACATCCATAGGAAATTAAATAAATTAATAGTAAAAAACAGTTTTAAAAACAAGCCTTTATTGAAAAGCTGTAAAAAGAAGAAAATAAAGTTTAAATTAATTTAAACCCATTAATTTATTACGTTACACAATTTATATGATATAAAAGCTTGTAGCGGGATTTACCTATTTTATAAAAAAAATATTATTTTTTTCTTAGAATTACTTATGTCAATATCAAGTTACATATTGTATTCTTGTTTATCTACATAGTTAAATCTCGCGACAAGCTTTTATATCATTAAAATTGTGTAACGTAATGAATTGATGGGTTTAAATTAATTTTAAGTTTATTTGCTTCTTTTTAGAGTTTGTCAATAAAAGCTTGTTCCTAACAATATTTTTTACTATTATTTTATTTTTCATTTTCATATATCGCTGGACATGTTTCTAGGTATGTTCATTTCATTTAATGCCTCATTGTTGCATGGTGGTTTGCCTGTTAATTTGGTACAGTCTAGTTCTTTCATAAGGGGACCTTCTAGTGATTTGACTCTACTTAACTCTACTTATTTCAGCTTGAAGCGTATTTGTGCCTAACAAAACACAGTTCCGGGTTTGATTTTGATACCCATATCACGGAAATGCAAAAAAAATATTGCATCATTTTATTCTCATATTCTTAGCAAACCCTATCGTTTGATATCGACGATTATATTTGTTTTAGTTCATTTGGGTAATATGGCACTTCAATCGCGATATCTCAGAAATTGTGATTCTTAGAGAAAAAAGTGTTAGAACAACTTTTATAGATAATTGAATGATCTACATTTTTTACCAGTTCCATTTTTTTTATAAAACTTACTGTTTGGCTGAAAAATGCAAAAAATCCATATTTACGAAATTTTACCTTGAATTTTTTTTTTGCAGATGTGGTATGGATGTGGACTCTTGACATTTTATTGATAATGGTATAATGGTGTTCCCAACATGTGTTTGTACCAATTTTCAGCTCTATGCGAATTATTGTAACCTTGAATGTCTATTTTGACCGGACTATGATTTTTACTAGCATTTCTCCGCAAAATGTGCAGAAAATTAAATTTATATTAATTAATTAATTTAAATTTTGCCCCATAACTTTAAAATGAAACAAAATGTCGAAAATATATAAGAGCATAATATGTTTGGTAAGATAGCAGCGGTTTCAGTTACATTACTAACAATAATCAGGAGCGATAATAGTGACAAAAATATTCGTTGCGTAAAAGGGTCTACGAAACACAAAAAACAATCATAAATTGTAAGTATTGCTTTTGACAAACTAAATAATTGTAGTAAATTTGAAATTTGTAAATTTTCGGGAGTTAAGTAAGAAAAACTGTAAAAGAGTTGAAAGTTTAACACCCTGTATCTTATTAACGGTGCGTGTAAAGGTTGGAATAAATTCAAAGAAGGAAATTATCTACTTAAAAGTCCCGGATTCCTCGATTTTCTTTTTAAGAGACTCATTTTTTTGACATATTTCAAGTCTTGTCCCATGGATATTCCACAAAAGGCATATTTTTTGATCGAATTTATTCCAACCTAGCACTATATATTATATATCAGTGAATGTGATTGAATTTGTTTGACAGAAAAGTTACCGAAATAAATCAAACAATGCTACTCACATTATGCCCTACGGCAGCATCATTTTCAATTAGGTTATTAAAAAAATCGTATAATGATAATATAGGTACCTACGTAAAATGTAAAATGATACGCTCCTGCTAGATCCTTTAAAAAATATTCATATAACCTCTAGAAAGAAAGCATAAAAAAAAATTTATTATTTCGTAAATTCTGCTTGCAAGATGCATCCAAAAGCTATTAAGTATGCATAATTTTGGTACTTTTATATCTGCCTTTTTTCTAATGTAGGTTATGGATTTGTTTCTAAATATGTTGTGTTAGATGTTAGTTTAATTTTTGTTTACTATGTTCAGTAGCTATTAGTATTTCCATCTTATCGAATTCCGTCCATTAGTAGGTATTAAATTTATATAAACTTTACATTACCAGGCGTGTCAAGCTTTAATATTGAATTAAAAGATAGGTATTTAATCACTGAATCTGGGACGATATTTTTAAAACAATATTTATATTTCTCTTAGATACTATAACCGATTCTAATCATATCAGTATAGGACTGTAATAAATAATATTTCACACTTATTTACAAATATTTTGTGTAGATAGTTAATAAATTAAAACAGAATTTTTGGAACGCCTATAAGACTAATAGGAGCAATATTTAGTCTAAGGAAAAATAAACATTCTCTGATAATTATGTGTTTCTCTACCAGTGTGTCTAGAAGTTTACTTTCCCGCTTTTAAAGTTAAAGCTAAAACAAAATTCGTAATTTTTTGCCAGGGAAACCTGAAATATTTTAAAGTGAATAGTTTAAGAGCTCAGGCTATTGAGAAAGATTTTGAACATGCAACTGTAAGTCAAGTTAATTCAAACACAATAATAATATGATTTTATAGATCTTCATTAGGAGACGAAAAATTTATTAGATTATTATGGGATTTGATTTTTAAAATATGATCTTTCCATAAATATCAAAATATAATTTTGTGTGGTGGTCAAAACATCAGATATCTAAAGGATGTCGATTGGTTATTTTTAATTGGCGAGCAAGATATAAATTCTGCTGTAGCTCTTTTTTATGGTTATTTTAATACCTTTTTTCATTCTTTTTTTCTCTTAAATAAATTCGGGCACGTAAGTTAAAAAAAGAGAAATACGAAAAATATGGCTTACGAAAAATATACGTATATCCGGTAAAAGTAAAAGAAAACTTAGTTTCCTTAAAAAAACACGACATGGATCACTACGTGAAAAACTTCCGCTATGTCTGAAAAACAGTATTTAAGCAAGCTATGGTGCTTTCGTTTGATATGAAAACTAATGGAATGCGGTGCTCAGTGGCACGCGCAATTATCCTAATAGGAAGTAAAAATGGGAAATAAAATAAAAAACAATAATCTTATCATTCTCGTACAGCTGCCCACAACTGCATGACGTAAAGGGCAAATTTAAGACTGGCTGGAAGAAAGAAACATTGAACACGATGATTCACTAGTTAAAGCTGAATTGTTGATACTGGCAAGGCAACATTTTCCAGCTTTCAAGAAGTATGTAGTGGATGAAATAGCCAAAGCAAGAGGAATGGAGGTACTTCGACTGCCTCCATATCACTGCGAACTGAACCCAATTGGGCTTATTTGGGTGCAAATAAAAGGGAAAGTTGATAAAATTAGAAAGAAATAAATGTGGCCAACTAGACAAAATGTATAGACCATGTGAAGAAGGTGGAATCAAGAATGTGGGATCTCGATATTATGAAAGACACTCCGGATACTCCCGTTAAACTAGTCATAATAAATGTAAATGAAGACAGTAGTGAAAGTGACTTATTTTCAGATAGTGAATAGTGATATGAATTTCTGATGTAAGTTTTTATAGGGGTGCTACTAATAAGTGAAAAATACCAATGTGAGTATAACTATATGTGCAAATAATAACATATACCGCAAATTGGTGAGTTAATTTGTTATAAATTTTACTAACAGCCCTACCTATACTAATAATAAGTAACCTAACCACGTTCTATCCCGGCAAGGGGCGCTATTATCTCCCCGTGGTCCTTGCTGGGCAATAGCAATTTAATTTCTTTCTTTTATTTTAAATTGTTATTTGCTAAATTGAGCACTAAGTTGTACACACAGCATGCACAATTTTTACAATATATTTTAAATATATTCAAAACTAAATAATTTTTTGCCTTAAACTTTTGCACATATATGAATATGACATAATAAGACATCTTTTGAAGCCACTTCACCTTGATTGCGCATGATGTTACGCCACTTAGCAGTAAAGCCAGTAAATCGCCGGCTAGGACATTCAGATATCTTCTAAGTAAGCGAGAAGGGAAACGGAATTTATATGAGTTGAAGAGGGGTAGCGACCGATATGGTAAGCCGCGGACTGGAGACCCTAGTTCTATTCATAAGAAATTGTGACGGTATACAATTTTACACTAAATATCCTTTTGTATTGCATAGTGATGTGATTTACCGCTTCTGTAGTAATTGGTACGGGTTTTCTTTGTAAAATGCCGCACAATGTTTGCTCTAGTTTGTATATCAAACGAAAACACTATAAAGAAGCATAATTTTCAAATAACCTTAAAAAGTCTACAAATAAAGTAAAAATAACATGAAACTTTATCAATGGTATCTTAAAGGATGAAAATAATTAAGAAAATCTTCATATTGAGACTAATAACTATCCAATCATTAATAAAACGCAAGTTGCAGAAGAGTTCTGTAACTTTTATGCAAATGGAGTATTTAATTTGTCCTCGAATCTCAATAGGAATATTTCCTACGATAAATATTTAAAAAGGGTACTATTTAACAGCAGATCTTCCTCAAACCTATCACTGAACAGGAAACCACAATTATTATAAAAAACATTAAACTAAAATAAATCATCTTATTGGAATGAAATTTCTGTTAAATTAAAAAAGTAATACTGATGCACTCAGTGTACAATTAATCATTCTTTATCAACTGGAATTTCTTTTGAAAATTGCTGTTATTGGACCTTTATTTAAGAACGATGTAAATACTAGGCTCACTAATTACAGACCCATTTCACTCTTGCCAACACTCTCAAAAATATTAGAAAAAGCTGTAAAAATTCAAATATACTTGACTAAATACAAAATTAGCTACAGCTAAATTTGGACTTCAAAACTATTGTTTCAAGAGCAAACAAAAATCAGTAACTGGTAAAGTACATTCGACATTCGAATATCGACAAATATTAGACAAATTATATTTTTATGCAATTAGAAGATTACCTACCACACAGTTGGTTCAATTCATATTTGACCGTCTGATACTTCATCACACATTGTAGAAAAAGTGTTATCATGTAAGCAAGAAGTAATCCATGGAGTACTACAAGGTTCGGTGCTTGGACCAGTACTGTTCTTATAGTATATTAACGATTTATTTTTAGTTTCTCCAAAATATGTTTTCCCTTTTTGCCGATGACACGAGTATTATAATAAATGTCAAGAATTATGACAATTTTATAGAGTACACCCAAAGCACGAAGAATAATATAATAGACTGGTTTATACCAAACATATTATTTATACATACGGAAAAGACATATAATATTACTTTCCACCATCCACGAAGACCATTATTGACAAATCAACCTACTGTAGCTAAATTCTGGTGAAATAACAACCAAAGATCATATTAAATTTTTAGGTATTCAACTTCCCCAAACTCTAAATTGGATAGCTATATCACATTGCAGAAATAAATTTAAAAAAATGTTTTGGCCATACCTGTAATAAGAAGAGATTTTGGCCACAGCTCAGCTTTAAATGTATATTCTGGTGATCATAAACGTTAGTCAAAACCATTCTGTTAACACAAAAAAGTGCTATACCCACAATTTGTCAAATCAAATAAACAGAAACATTAGGTCTACATCAGTTAAAACTATTCATAATAATTAATATGTATATATATATATATATATATATATATATATATATATATATATATATATATATATATATATATATATATATATATATTAATATAAATAAATTGTCCATAATGATATTAGCACTAACAAAATCCACTACTACCTAATTACAATTATGAAACAAAGAGAAAAAGGACGCTTTACTAAATTTTTTTGTAATAATCTCCCTTAATAAAACAGAATTCCCTGTATCTTTAAAAAAATCATTATAGGCATTTTAAAATTTCGACACGTAACTCGTAATTTTCATTAAAATTCCGAGTTATGACTTATAATTCAGCATAACTCGGAATTTTATTTTAAAATTCCGATATTTATCTCGGAATTTTAAAATTCCAAAGTGAAACGCGAAATTTTACAGTAAAATTCCGTGTTATAACTCGGAATTTTAAAATTCCAAGATGTAACTCAGAATTTTACAATTCCGAGATGTAACTAGATATTTTACATTAAAATTTCGTGTTATACCTCTATAATTTTACGTCATAATTCCAAGTTATAACACGGAATTTTAGTAAGCGAAATTATTCTATTTTAGTTGTCCCTTCCAGAGCTTCGTACATTACACACGATTCACAGCAGTTTACATTTTTTCTTAAATGCCTCAATAATCAAACATTTGAAATTCGCTGGAACTCTGTATAAATTTATTGAATTATACTTACTTATAATACCTGATTTGTGATAAAATTTATGTTAAAAATTTTGTAATAGTAGTAAATAATTGATTAGGTCATATATTTACTGGATGTTGTTGATTTTGACGAATGAACAGTTGATATAAGTATACTAGGGTAAAAGGTGTGTAGACGGTGAGTAAACGTTGGCAGGTGAAATTTTAGCTGATTATCGTAATTTAACCATCGCATCGTAACTTCTATTTTGAAATCAATCTTTTTTTTAACATATTCCCCTGTCATACTTGTGAAATCTATAAACGAATCAACAACCGGAGTTCTGAATTATTATCTGTAGTATATATATATATTTGTCTTAAACGACATTAAGGCAAGGTCCATATATAAAACTGAAATAGTTTAAATACGGTAATACAAAACATTGACATATGTTTTTCGTAATTGACGTAACTTAAAGTTAACTATCCGGCGCAGCGGTTCGCATATAAAAGATTTAAATTTGAATAATATTAGATCGCTTTATTAATAGGTAATTAAAATGTTAAATTACGGTTGAATATCACGCCTAGACATTTAGCAGTGTCTACAACAAGTTTTTCATTATTTACATGAAAAAAATATAAAATTTAACTTGTGTATTTAACAGTGTATTTATCTTATCTAGAGCACGTCTTCTACTAAAGGACCAGGCAATAAGTTTTTATGGATTCAAAGGTAAGGTTGTGACTTTTTAATAATTTATGTGTATATCTTCTGTAGGTTTACGGTAATTTCATTCTGAGTTAACTCAAAATTACTTAAAGAATAACTCCTGTATATTTGAGTGTCATCGTAGAAGAACATGTAATGCCCTTTTCCCTACTTGTCGGGGACAATTTCATTTTTGTGCAGGATAACGCTCGGCCCTACGTTGATAGAGAGGTACTGGACTATGACTATCTTCGATTCGTGAATAGGATTTATTGGATTATTGGATTTATTGGATTATTGGAATATCTGGATTTATTGGCCACCAATAAATCCAGATACGAATCCCTTATTGCATCTACGGGACGTACTAAACAGTCGGTTGGGCGCCACCGGCTCCAATTAAGCTTAGGAAATTCGAACAAGCCGTTCTTTTCCCTCACAACTGTATCAATAGTATGCCCAGATAAGTGGCGGTGATAAGAGTTAGAGAAGGATTCTTAAGATTTAATTTTACCTTAAATTTTTTTAAAAACTTTTTTTTTTTTTTAAATTTTTTTTTTTAATTATTTTCACCGGTTTCATTTCTAGTGACATTATTGTTTCTTTCTTTTATTTATTCATGTTTTTTTTCGATGATTATTCTAATTTGTCTAATAATAGTTAGAACCATTTAATTATAATATCATTGTTGACCATATTCTGATTGAGGATTTAAGTTAAGAAAGATTTATAAAATTATATCGTAGAGGTTACCGGACGGAATTAGTTGCAATTTTTTTTCCGGCTATATAATATGATTTTCCGATTTTATCGCTGTAGCTGTAAAGAAAACGTGGTTCTTAACTATTAAAAAGTTGTTTGGGTAAGGTATGAAATAAAAAACAGCACGCACAAAATACAATTTTAATATTAATATTAATTTGTAATGAAAAATAACAAAATTTCATACTTATGCAGGTAAGTTTTGACAATGATTGTGGATGCATTCGGTAAGAAAGATACATATATTTTTTGCTTCTTTGAAACTACAGGATATTGATCTGCAATCTGCAGGGTCTGATTGAATAATTTGACAAAGGCGGTTTTGCCATTTGCACCCAGTGCAGCCTTCTATATCCTCTTTCATAGTAGCATTGGAGAGGGTTCAGAGCCTCATATTATTTGCTCGAGTCTAGCCGTTGTGACGTTAGCACGTTCAATTAATTCGTTTGATGAAATTCGTGCCATAAAAATCAAAGAAAATTGCTTCTTCTCAGTTTGATACGAGAATAAAATCTTGTCAACAAACTTATGTACCAGCATCATTTTAAGATCACAATTAGAGATAACTGCATCCTCTACTATTCAAATGTGGTCATCGAAATACTGTCTTTTAGATCCGCTATCAATTTTTCAAAAGCAACCAAACTGTTGTTGGCTGATATTGGCTCTTGGTCGATCCCTTTCATTGCCCGAACATCTTGGTAATGAAACGTACTTCCTACAAAACGGTCTGTGATATTGAAAGTTTTTGCTCAACAAATATTTCCGTATTTCATACATACAAATTTTTGTAAAGGCCTCGTCTTGTTTTCACAATGGCCACAAATGGAACAACGAACAACGAACGAGTCACTGTTCTTTTGTTGGTCGGTTTTGCTGTTCTTTTTGACTTTCTGATTGATTTTGATTTTCAGTTGACTGGCCAGCCACACCCTTTGTGTCAACAAAGCACTTACTTCCTGCTCCTTTCTTTTTTTTTTCGCTGTCTATGCAACTTTTATCCCATGAGAGTAATGTTCATAAGAATCCGGATCAAAGAACTTCTCAAACTTATCGAATGATATATTTGCGTTGATTTGCTGCATTTTTAATAGTTACAAATGACTTTTTTTCGGTTCATTTACCAGTTTTTCCGGTAATTCTCAAAATAAACTTATTTCTCGTTTTCAGATTTATTAATTGTAGCGATATTTTCAATTTAAAAAACTGCAAATATCACAAAATTCGGAGCACCGCTATTATAATAATTAAAAAATATACTAAATGTGAAATTACATCGATGCGTATGGTAATAACGTTCGGCTATAACTGAGGCGTCACAAACGGTGTGTTCGCAGATCTTTTATCAGATCTTTTATCAATATTCCAAGCAGTTCCAGAAAAAGTTTACACTTTTAGGAGTCACGACCAAAAAAGCAACCGACAAGCTTACAAAACCGATTCAAGAAGTATCCACTCACCTCAGGTGGGGGAAAATATCTCCAAGTCCTCTTCATTGCACAGGTTAATCCAAAGGACACTTGAACGTATACACAAAACTACCAAAAACACTCGCGTTACACATACCGCCCAGGGGAACATTTTTGCTAATTGTTCTTGTAGTTTGATAGCACACCCGAGACTACAGCCTGACTGACCTACATTTGCAAGGTGCATCAGAAATGCAATGCACTACGCGCATAGTTGCCGTACAACTATCAATACCCACTGCAAGAAGAAATGGGTCAAATGCTAATCGTCCCTTTGAATACTCTTTCGATTATACTGTTACTATATAATTCCTAATTAATAACCATGAAGAAATCGTTCATTAAAATTATTCTGTATCCAGGAATTAAATAGCATAGATGATAGTTATTTTGAGAAATAAGTTGCATAGCTGCACTTACACAGAGATAAAATGTATTATTTTGCTAAACATTTCTTCTTAAATATGTAGTACCAATTACCGATTGAAACTTTACTTTTCAAAAACTAGGAGCTAATAATGCGGCGAGAATCAAGAAATTTACACATTTTTTATCTTTTGTTAGTAAATTTTATACCAATAAATTCGCATTTGACGCTCAATGTGAGGCCCAATTTTTGTTGTGTTTTAAATTTCTGATACAATTAGTATGACATTCTAAGCGTGCAAGCACGAGACTTTTTATTTCACTTTTTTTATTAACACTACTCTGATTAGTACGTTTTCATAAAAAAGAGTCCGTCAATGTGGCGCCCAAACTTGATCTCAAAATTTTAGTGCAAATTTTAGTTCAGGACAAAGAGTGCAAAGAGAAAATAAGTAGTATAGGAGCACTTATAGAGATATAACATACTATTTTGCTAACCATTTCTTATCAAAAAGGTAGTAATATTACCAATTGAAACTGTACTTTTAAAAAATTAGCTAATAATGAGGTGGGCAATATAGTTAATAAATTTGATACCAGTAACTCGCCATGTGGCGCCAAACGTGGCGCCCAATTTTTGTTCAAATTTTATATTACTGAGACATTATAAACGTGCACGTACGAGACTTTTATTTCACTTTTTTTATTAACTTTGATTAGTAGGTACGTTTTTATAAAAAATAATTCATCAATGTGGCGCCCAAAGTTGCTCCCAAAATTTTAGTTCAAAATTGAGTTCAGGACAATGAGTCATTGAAAAAGATGCAACTGTGTTAAATTATAGAATGGGCATCAATCAATGTTTCTTAACCAGTTGTAGAATTTTTACCCCCATCGATCAAGTAATGATCATTTCAGAACAGGCGGTACCGCAACAAGCTGAAGTTCATTTTTACCTGTATTTTAATATTTAAGCCATACCAAATATTTGGGACCCGACTGTTACACAAAAATAAAAATTAACAATAGAAAGTTGACCAGTTTTTTTTTCTTTGTTTGACCCTAATTAGGAAATTTACTAGGTACTAGGAAGAATTAAAATAAGGATACATATATTGTTGAAGATAAATCAAAACAGTTAATCTGAGAGTGTCAAAAGCTATCATAGAAGATAAATTGGTACCAGGTTCTATAAATGTTCAATCAGTCACAGAAAATTAATTATTTAGATAAAACATCTGCTAAAAAGTTGACAGATAAAACATCACAATTTAATTTATTTTATAGCTTTATGTTACATTATAATAATTATTATTAGTATTCTGTAGCTGGTAGGATTCTTTACACGCATCTTGTATGGTCTCCGTAGGCAGAAGGTATGAAAGCAAAGTTTGAAATGTTTCTATGGGGCACATGACATCGCATCCCGGAATGGTCAAGTCTTTGGAGGATGTGGCCTCAGTTTCATTGCGGTATCGCATCTAAAATATTCATTGTGTTGTGTAAAAAATTATAATGGCGATCACTCTTAATTATATTGGAGGAACGGAATTTAAATATTCAAAATTGAAACTAGCTATATTCGTATATACACCCATAATTAAAGAAACGCCTTATAATTTGGTTAAATTTAAGGTCATAAGTTCGTAATTTTAGTCTCATATTTTTTTATTATTTTGCTCAATTTTAATTTTTTTTAACAAATTATAGATAAAATGTCTACTAGATAAAATATTTTAGTAATTATACAGGGTTAATTAAAAGGTTGTTGTAGAGCCCACATTTTAAAACACCATGTGGAATTTTTTCATGACCCAATTCTTATGAAGATACCAATTTTTATGAAGAACCATGCCTTTCCTACATTTCGCTTTTTAGTTCATTTTAGTTCATGTCAGGTGTATTTTTTAATTTTTCAAACAAAATGAACTTGTCGCACACAGTTTTAAGAAATGTTATTTTTTTTATGCAAAAAATTACACTAAAGCTGCTGCTCTTATTGTATATGGTCGTAATTATAAATATGTTGTAAGAATCCTTCATGTTCATTGCTCTACCATCAAAAGAGTAGTCGAACGTTTTAGACAAACTGGCAGAAATAAGCGTACGGCAGGTAATGACAGAACACGAAAAACAACTGCTATTGATGACAAATTTTTTCACGTATAACTTTGCGGGTTCGTCATTTAACAGCAGTGCAGTCTTATCAACTCCAGGAAGTCCGGGGTATAAATGTTAGTGTGTGGACAGTTCGCAGAAGATTGAAAGACTTTGGTTTGAAAGCTTGCAGACCAGCAACCGGACCTGAACTAATAATTTGAGGGATAGTCTTCTGCACTGCTCTGTGCGAGAGCTCTGTGACGTGAGGCCCATTTAGAATATCGTGCATTCACGTCACAACTTTTTTATGACTATGTATCCTAAGACCCCTCGACTACTTAACAGTAAAAACTCTTGAAACTACAAGACTTAGCGATGATCGGAATCCGTGGGGAACTTACAGAAGGGGCTCTGATATGTGGTTAGTACATGAATAGCATGATGTCCCATACTGTACGAGGACTCATCGAAGAGGAACATCGAAGAGGAACAACTCAGCGTCCGCTAGGCATCGGGGTCAGCAGTGTTCAGCAGGTCACAAGATGAACGCCAAGATGCGGTAGTCGAGACAACACGCGCCCCGTATCTAATACGCGATGGAATATATAGGCTCCAACAGGACCTTCATTAATAAGGTGCGTCGTATAATCACCAAATTTCGACGATGCCATCACGTAGTTACCAAAGCATACGGATGCTAGTGAACAATTCCGTGAGAACGCACACGAACGAAAACAATTCCGCCTCGGCATATTGTGTCACATCAGCCTGAAACTGCGTCAGGCATCCTGTGGAAAGCCTGAACAGGACCAAATACTGCGTAGACTGATAACGTTGGAAGTTTATAGAGCCCTTATGGGCTCGAAAAATGGATGAAACTGATCTCCACCCACCACCAGTTGGCTCGAGTTTTTGACTCATTAAATGGGGAGCGATCAATTCCGGAATGGTTTTTTCATGGGCTACTCTCTAAAAACTGAGACATGTCACAACTTAGTGACTATAGAACAGGAAGATTCCTAAACGCATGTTCCAATGTGTCTATACGCATGTTGTACATGTGGGTACTCCACGCAGCGGAGCTGGTATATCAACGGATATAAGAGCAACGAGCGTCAAAGGACTCCAAGCAATAACACAAGCAAGGCTTTGCCGGTGAGGCCCATCAGCTATGAGCGAAAAGTCGCGCAAATCACGCAGCACTATCCAAATTTGTGGAGAGGTTCGCGTAAGACGAAAGGCCTTGTGATCTAGGCGTACAAAGACATTAGTGATAAAAAATGATAGTCCCGCTTGGCCCCCTTTTATCGAGATCACGAATGCAGCCAAGGATATTGGCGGACTCCATGCAGTCCGAGCGTAACCTCTTTGCGGCCTAGATCACCTACCTAGATTTTGCACTTGCTTTGATGTTTTGCGGTAGCAGATCCCATAGTGAGATGCAGCGAACAACTTATGTCGCTCTGGAGCAACCGTTTTGTCGTAACATCCGGAACACTAGAAACTGAACAAAACTAGTAACGTTCAGATAGTGTGTTTTTCACTTCTGTTTTGAGAAAGAGGTCTACAACAATCTCTTAAAGTTGTGCATGTGCACTAGTTTATCTGAAGTGGAGATGAAGGAGAGAATGTGCAGCTCGTAGACGGGAGCATCCTACACGATCTGGATGTCAAAGAAACCTATGAACAAGGTGCTTGCCACAAATATGCTTGCCGTTTCGATGCTCATCCACTCCTTTTAAGTAGCAAATTGGATGTGAGAAGAGCTGCATAGCTGTAATAAGAGCGACATAAGTACACGCAAAACGTTGCACCTCTGTCGGAGCTTGCATCCTAATTTCGTCCGTTCCACGATTATATCTCCCTCGGCAACATCATTAGGATTAGGATTTCGGAACTCCTCTTCTCCACAATTCATGACTACAAAAATGCTGATGTTGCAGACTTTCTCTATACGACACCAAAAAGATCAGCCGATATACTTCTTTTAGACAACGAACAAGAAAACCAGCACTCAATCACCGAGCTGGAACCCACTCACTCGCCTTAGAGAGACACTCACATTAAAGATTCAGAACACAGTTTTAATTTTTGGATTCTACCGTTCATGCACCAGTTAGATTCTGCTGCTAAAAATACACCAACCGTTGATTTGAAAATTTTACATAATCATAATTTTAGATATTGATAATATAATTACCCTTATATAGAAGTTATCGTTCAACCGACGCAACTCAAAGGACAGAGCACTGCCATACACTGGAACCCCATGCTCGCCTAATTGTAAAGCATCCAACATGTAGCCAACCGTGGATTCATGACCGGAATACAGATATATCTTAATATCGCTGGCCTCATCCGCAATTTTTGCTAAGCTGTCATTTAAAATTTTCTGCATCATATACCCGGAGTTGATTTTTTTGACACCAGAATCATAGTTGTGGTAGGCATAGACGTAGGCAGTGGCGTTCTCTACTTTGTCCGGGTATACGTCTGTCGTCCATTCCGGAAGGGTGTAATTCATATCAGCCTAAATTAGATAGAGCAAGTAATTTAAATATAATCAGTACCATCAGTAATATAAATTTTTAGGTACCTCGGATTTTAAAATAAAGTAGAAGTCCTGAATATCAGACGGTACCCTTATTAACTTTCCAGAATTTGTTTCTATGTATTTGTAAAGATCCTCGAAGGGTTTCAGAAACGTTTCTTGTACATCGGTGATGTTTGGCAACGCTTCTAAGACCTCTACTTTGTATGGACAGTTGGAAGTAGGATGAAATAGCTGAAATCATATCGGATATTAGTGAATGCTGCCGAGGGAATGTTCATAGCCAAATTATAAGTCGAGTTATGGTCAAATAACACGCAACATTCAAACTATGCAACATTCGTCGTTGAATATTTTGAGTATTTTACAAAACGTGTTGGAGATGCACCGGAAGAGTGTTTACAAGTGATAGTATTCTCACAAATCTGTGGATTGTTTATATCTTTCATTTAAGGGGTTCAAGACGTCTTTAAGGGGTTCAAGTTTTTGTTTAGCTTGTATATGAATACAAACAGATTCATATTTTCTCCAACGGAACCGTACGTAGTTTTCGAGTATTGTAAGAAAATTTGCAAGGAGCGGACTTCGTAATATTTTCCGGAAGACTAAGTGCTGCAAGGTATGTGGAAGAGATTCTTTCAGATCACGTGGTCCATATAGCAATCATTATAGGTCCTGGATTAATCTTCTTACAGAATAATGCGACACGCCATGAGCCCTACCTTCCTGAAAGAACATCGTATTTCAATCGTAGATTGGCCTGCTTTAAGAAGCGACTTTAATCCGATTGAAGATATTTGAGGTGAGCTTGACGGCAGGCTCAATGCCTGTCCAGCGGTCTCATGAACTCATGAATATGAAATTTAACAGCTACACTCATGCAAGAAAGGGAGGATATTAACCCACTCCGTACTACATTATGAATAAACTTACAAAGACATTATGACTGTAATACTGTAATACTGGTCCCTTAATTTTTTTGAGCAGTATATTATCAGAAATATATCTTACATCTTCCTCAGAGTCCGGCTTGTACGCCACAGGAATGGGCAGCCACTGTAGATCGTCACTCCATTTTAGTGGCTCACTGGGCGGAAAGAGTCCTGCTAGGACTAACTGGGCGCTCATTTTAGTCCTTGTTGTGTCCGTACTCCTAGCGTATACCTTCTCCTCGATATAGTCGTCTCCTAGGAACTCTCCGTACAACGACTTGAAGTATTTCCCCAATTTGTATTCTCCTAATTTTCCAATCTAAATTAATAATATATGTATCTTTAATTAAATAACTGATCTGAAACATACGCAAATACATGATAAGAAATATTGCTTCCTTGAAATGCGTGTTATTTGTAAATTGTATCAAACGTTCTATTCCCGCTGTTTTGATTGACATGTATCTACAATACTACAGTGCGATAAGCAGCCATATCCAATAATGGATATTCTCACAGTGGCGTCCAAAAAATTAAATAATATATATCACTAATTACAAATCGTACAGTTCTAAAACATTCCTGCGGCATTAAGATAGCCATTTATGTCTGAATAACAACATAATCACGATAGCCAATGTGGTAGGCGAGGTGGAAGGTAGCGAAGAGATCTGTTGCCAAAATGATTATCATAGACTTATAAAGACCGTCTCGACCAGGTGTTCAAGCGCGAATCAGCTGCGGCGACGCGACGCTGGCAAGAAAACCGGGGTGTCGGCGCTAAGCTCGAGATGACGACACTTCAAAGGGCTAACGCACAGCCATTAACAAAATTGGGGGTCAAATTAGCGGCATTAAATATGCAGGACAACTAACTCACTTTGGAAGATAACTAGGTGACTAAAAACCACCCGGGATGCCATGCCTGCCCTCTTAGACCAACAACGACAGAAATCAAATTTGTTAACAGATCAATATGAAAATGTCATATTCAGAATGGACAAAATAACGACAAACATGACCGCATCGAAAATTAAATTAATCAAATATTAAATCAAAATTTCCAAATAAATATACAAGACTCAAAATCTGATAAGCAAGCACTCGTAGATTGAATGACCGAACTGATTTAACCGAACAACAAGGCCTCAAATATGGACGGCGTGGAATTCTGTCTGGTCGATAACGCAAGAACCTACAAAGGGCATTGTGCAGTCCGTTTACATCGTTAACTTGATTCTGAGATTCCAGCATTAGCCACATGAGTGGAAAAGTGCCATGTGGTAGTACCTACCCATCCTGAAGACAAACAACAATGCTAAACCGCAAGCAGCTATCGTCCCACATTCTTACTTTCATCCATATCAAAATTAGTGGAAAAAATTGTTCTAAACCGTATCAATAAAATACAAAAGGATATGGGCGTAGTTAGAGACGAGGTGTTATAAAACAAATACCTACCTGCCTCATCACGGACTCCAACAGATACATCTCCAACAGAAACTTACAACATTACACGCATTAGGGAGCACAACACTCATTTTAGTATAAAATACCAATTAATCCAACAAAATTTACCCATTTATCACCAACCACTTGGGAGTTTTTACATTTGGAATTTTTGCCCCCAAAGAAAACAAAAAAATCTCGAAGAGAGACTACAACAACTTATAATTATCCAGCTTCTAAGTTTTCTCTTTTTCGAAATCTATTCATTAGACCATGAACAGGACCAATGGCAGATAATACGCCCCTTAACGCAAGGAGCTGCCAAATACTTCCCTTTGACATTTTCGTTATCGTCCCGGAGCCTCTCCGGTGCACAGCCCTTCAATTGCCACGTCGCTACTTGCGCGTGGATATCTGGCTTGTCCCGAGGATGGTATTGTTTTTGGACAATATTCCAAATAGTCTTTAATTACTAAATAAATCCTTTGAATTGAAATTGATTTAAATTTGCCCATAGCCGAGGGGTCCGGGTTCAAACCCTGCTAGTACCACACATTTTTTGTCTCATTTTACAACACTCGAAGTGACCGATTAAAACTCAAAGTTTTAATCGTCTCCGGATGATGCCAACTTGGTTGGCGTAACGCACGTCGAGCGAAGTGAAAGTATTTTGGTGTTTGTGGAAACTACTCCGAGTGTTATAGTTACATCAAAGGTTCCAGCCCTATCCAGTAGTCTCATTTTATATTTATTATCATTTTTCTTTATATAAATATGCACTAATTTCTTATTTTTTGCAATATATTTTGAGATGCTTTATATTTCCAATCGGGTTTCGCCTTGGCAAAAACAAAATTCTAATGAGTTTTCAAATTGGCGGGCGAATATTTTTGTCCGAAGCTACTGAAAATCTGCGTCTCGGAGTTTTGGGGTATCAGATCGAGAATTTTATTTAAGATGGTGACTCGAAGATGGCGCACATTTTTCCAGTTGTGGTCCGAATCGACTTTAAATCGGTATCTCGGGAATTTTGAGGCGCATATTGTGATTTTTTTGTCAAAATAAATATTCAAGATGGCGGCTATAATGACTGCTAGTATCCTATAAAACCAAATTTTATAATTAACATTAGTTTGCATTTTAAACTCGCCCAGATATTAATATTTTTGTACTTTTTTAGATAATACCCTTATGACATTATTTATTTAACTATGGGCACTAAGCACTTGCCCTTAATTATTAATGGAGTTAAATTTATTTTTCTAATTTTGACATGTAAAGTGATACTTTTCAAAACCCTTTGACGTTAGGAAAGTCTGACTTTTCACAACCAGTTATGAAAAGTAGAATATTACGCAACAGGCTTTGTAAAGTTCATATCATAGTAGGTTATTTAGACCTGACAAGCTAGGAAAGTGACGAGCTGTCACACCATTACAACCTGCTGGTTTGTTTTTAAACGTATAAAATTTAGAGTTTTCTTCTCATAAAATATAAAATTGGTGAAAATTTGAAAAATTCTTGTATGAAACACGTTGGCAAACACTATTTTGTGTAACTCGCATACTTTTGCGAAACTCACTAGCGCTCGTTCCGCAGAAATCTGCTTGTGATACAAAATAGTACTTTTCCCAACTGATTACTTAAATAGCTATTTTTATCAATATAAGATTTTCTAAAATACGAAAGTTCCGCCCTCTAGAAACCTCACTTTTAGTAAAGGTTGCATTCACCTAAAACATTTTCCTTCCAAATGTTATCAATATTTGGTAGGCTGTTTTTGATCTAGTAAGTATGTCTACAGAGTACTTACATCATTCCAGAATTTCAACATTCCATTTTTTTTCTATACTTCAGTACGAAGAAAAGTACTTACATTAGTAAGCTGTCCTTTTCCGAATGGGTAAAAACTTTCATTCTTGTAAGGATCATTTGGATAAAACGAGTAGGTAGTCCTTGCACCATGTCTAAAAATCTGAAAAAGATACAAAATGAAGAACGTATTTCCTAAATAGACGGATCTTTATACTTAACAAAGTTTGTGCTTTGTTATTGAAAGTGTCATTCAAATTCATATTGCTGTAAAAAATAATACAATAGTTTGATCAATTATATGAAGCATTTATAGACCGGGAGATGGTAACGGTTCATTGTCTTTGATTTCACCCGCATGCCTTTTGGAGTGAAAGTGTACCTTATGAAAACAAATGCATGCCAAAAGAATGTTAAAACAAATTTAAAGTCTTTTATAATAATACCCATAAGATTGGCTATTGTTATATTATTATATATATTATTATATATGCAGGGTTCCAAAGGGCTCTAAAGGTTACGTGAACTTGCAATGAAAAAAATTAATTTTTCGCCTTCTCAACTGCATGTCGATGAAAAGAATGCAAGTTTGTGTCGTAAGACCCATATAATTTATAATCAATTTATTTATATTCATCATAATATGAGAGAAAAACACAAAAGTTTTGTGATAGTGTGAAAAAAAGTTGTAAATGGAATTTTCAATATAACCGGAAAGCATCCAGCTAACAAGTACCTACTGGCAGTTCTTTGTTGTCAGAAGGTGTAGGTACTTTCACTCCTCCAATTTGATCAGACCTTTATTGGAAGACTACTTTGTATCACAAAATTGGTGAAAAATTTTAATATATTTGTTTATTTTTTTTTATTTAAAAACTCAAACGGCGATGCAAATTATAGATTTACTTTATAAAACTAACAATATAATCATTGGAATTAAATATAGATACATATAATATCATATCATAAAAATCTTTTAAATTTCAACATTCAGTGAAAACATATTTACACGTTTTACCTGTTTATCTGTTTAAATTATGTTCAATTATCTTTCATTTGATATCAACCGTTTCATTGTCTTTAATAATAACAAAGTTATGACTAATAGGCTCATTTAGCGAGATTTTGTAATTTTAATGCGAACTGCAAAAAATTATAATTTTCTGACGCCTCTAAAGCCTGCAAAATAATTGAAGAACTTAATCCGCCATGTGGCGTCACTATCTCCTTCAGCGTGTCGGGGCTCGCTGTCGTTTACTTGCATTAAGAATACGAAGTACGTAGCGGGTCCGGCCGTCGAGGTTGTTAGCATTAAGTACAGTTTTCATTTCAATTATGGAAAATTCAAATATTGAAGGTGTTATTAGAGACACTAAAAGAAAACAATCTAAATTTAAATATTGTATTTTACACAAATGTCCCAGTACAACGATAAAATGCGAGCGTTTAATTCGGTTTTGACCTCGTAAATTTTGAGAACTACTTATCGTATCGACTTAAAATTTTCATGATAGACCATACATCATGATTGCTTCATAAAAATTAGGTAAATAGTGTAAATTGGCGTTTGGCCAAATACCCCTATTGTTTATAATTTTTATATATAATGCTCAGTATCTACATAGATAGGTACAAATTTTATTTAGCTGTGTAATGACGCTATCACTGATATCACCGATGGTACGATTCCGCAAAGTCATGGTTGTAGTATTCTGCAACACAAAGCAAAATCAACGGGTTTCGTACTAATGTACAGATAATAAGACGCCACCTCCAATACCTCCAAAAAATGTGGAAATAGGTATCCAACAGCAGAGAATATCTAAAAACGTAAATACCATAAAGCCTGTTATGTAACGGTAATATGTCCCAAAATAGGTATTTCACTAATCCCTCAGAGTAAATATTTGAATTCATGTCACATATAGTTTTGAACCTAATACATAATATAATGCACATTGCACAATGCCTCGTAATTTTCAACCACGAAATACGGAGATATATTTTCATATACAATACAACAAGTGCTCTGGGCTTTGTCGATAATATGTGTCATTCAGAAGACGAGTTGCTGCTGTGACAAAAATATTTACGAGCGCGAAGCGCGAGTAATTATTTTCTAAAAACAGCAACAACGATTAACAATGAATGACAAATATTGAAGCGAAACTGAGAGCAGAGTTGTATTCAGAGGACAATTCAATGAAACAAAAATGTTAATTTTGAAAGAAAATCAAATAGTAGGTAGGTATATAATTATTAAATGCTAGTACGTTGATACTTTATTTGATGATTATCTGACATAATTTAATTTCTTCTATAGTGCTTTTGTTTTATATGCAAACTAATAGAATGCGGTGCTCAGTGACGCGAGCAATTATCTTAATATAGGAAATAAAATAAAAAAAACAATAATCTTATCATTCTCGTAGAACAGAACAGTTGCCCACAACTGTATGGGGAAAGGGCAAATTAAAGACTGGCTGGAAGAAAGAAACATTGAACAAGATGATTCACTACTTAAAGCTGAATTGTTGACACTGGCAAGGCAACATTTTCCAGCTTTCAAGAAGTATGTAGTGGATGAAATGGCCAAAGCAAGAGGAATGGAGGTAATTCAATTGCCTCCATATCACTGCGAACTGAACCCAATTGAGCTTATTTGGGCGGAAAAAAAATGGAAAGTTGTTAGAGAAAATACATTTAAGTTAACTGATGGGAAGAATCTTCTCAATGGTGTAATCAAAGAAGTAAATGTGGCCAACTGGATAAAATGTATAGACCATGTGAAGAAGGTGGAATCGAGAATGTGGGATCTCGATATTATGATAGATACTCCGGGTATGGGAGTATCCGTTAAACCAGCCATAATAAATGTAAATGAAGAAGTTTTCAGATAGTGAATAGTGATATGAATTTCTGGTATGAATTTTTGTAAAGAGTGCTACTAGTAAGTGACAATACCAATGTGAGTGTAACTATATGTGCAATTAATAACATATCCCGCAAATTTGTGAGTTAATTTGTTATAAATTTTGCTAACAGTCTTACCTATACTAATAATAAGTAACCTAACCACGTTCTATTCTGGTAAGGGGCACTTTTACCTCCCGTGGTTCTTGATGGAAAATAGCAATTTAATTTCTTTCTTTTATTTTAAATTGTTGTTGGCTAAACTGAGCACTAAGTTTTACACGCAGCATGCAAAATTTTGTCAGTACATTTTAAATACATTCAGAACTAAATATTTTTTTAGCTTAAAGTTTTGCACAAAAGTCACTTCACCTTGGTTGCGCATGATGATACGCCACTAAGCAGTAAAGCCAGTAAATCGCCGGCTTGTTCATGCAGGTATCTTCTAAGTAAGCGAGAAGGGAAATGGGATTTATATGAGTTGTTAGAAAGGGGTAGCGACCGATATGTTAAGCCGCGGACTCTCCAGTCGCTACCCTAGTTCTATCGACAAGAAATTGTGGCGGTATAAAATTTTACACTAAATATCCGTTTGTATTTTAAAATATCGCACAATTTTTTCCTCTAGTTTGTATATTAAACGAAAACACTATAGTGCGCTTCTTTTAATTTTCAAAAATGAACCGGTTTGGTAACAATGTTTAAGTATCTACAATTCGCGAAGAAGTAACAAATTCAACTTCAAGTAACACAAAAAGATGCCTTAAGTCAAATTGAGACCAGTTTGATTGTTCTTTAAAAATAAAATTCATAGTTTTTTGACGTTTATCTGACATAAATATTATCGCTGGAAGTCTCTGTTGCCTCTCTTTTTGTCTTTTTAGTCGGCCGTGATTACCTACCTATATCTTTGTTTTAAATGGTGTTATTTAACTTGCCTTCATGTGTTTGTTTGTTTGCTCGTTTATACTGTTTGTTTAAAATTTTGCAAACAGCTTTTTCAAATATTTCCCGATGAGCTAAAGACTTGAATTTGGTAGCTGTGTAGTGTTCCCGTATGTATGTATGTATACGGGTCGGAGTATAGTGGCTTTACTTCTAATTAGGCCCCTTGTGCGTTCCTGCCGGAGTGTTCCGGTAACAATAGAATTTAATATTTTTTAAAGACAAAAAAAAACAAAATGGCGGATTCAAGCATCTATCGGCCTATCCTATTTATGAACCGATTTCTCTCAAACTGGAAACTTTGCTGTGTTTGATGTAACTCAATACAATTTCTGACTCAAAGTTAATAAAGTAAAAATGGCGGATCCAAAATGGCGTACTATTCTATTTATGTACCGATTTGTATGAAACTTGAAACTCTGCGGTGTTTCAGGTCACTCAATACAATTTCAGACTCAAACATAATAAAATCAAAATCGCGGATCCAAAATGGCGTTCTATTATATTTATTAACCGATTTGTATCAAACTTGAGACTTTTCGGTGTTTAAGGTCACTCAATAAATTTTTTGACGAAAACTAAAAATCAAAATGTCGAATCCAAAATGGCGGACTATCGAATTTATAAACCGATTTGTCTCAAACTTACTACTAGGAGTTGTTTGAGCTCACTTGGTTGCTTTTAACGAGTCCCATACATTATACTTGGTGCCGAGGGTTTGATGACGGAGGCAGGAGGAGGACAGTGGAACTCAAAAAACTAAAAACTACAAAATAAAAATATGTAAAAAAAGTTTTAACTGATGCTATTTTAATTTAAACATTAGTTTCGCATAAAAACTATATTTCGAAGTGCCCCACGATTTTATTTTCTTGCCAAAGTCAGAATCTCAGAATGGTCCAGGTATGTGTTCTAATTATTTTGTAGTTTGTAGTGCAACTGATGATTTAAAATAAAACCGTTCAAGTTAAAAAATTTTACCTATTTTTATTACAATATAATGTTCAATAAATACCTATATAAATTTATATATTAGTTCCTCTTCAACTCATTTAAAAGGTACTACCAAATCTACAGAGAGGGTATTGATAAAATATTAAACATGATTACCGGAATATGCTCGCACGGTCCCCGTATCGTAATCGACAGCGACAAATATGATTAATCCACGAAACCCTACTCGTACACGTGCGAAGTAGATTTACGACCGCCTGAAAAAAACGCCGGCATTTTACCGTTCATCAGAGGAGTGACTTTACTGTGGCTATATGACCGCCGGAATCGTGGCAAATAATATCATAGACATTTTAAAATAGATTCTTTTTTGACATTTTGCCCATTAGGATAAATCAGGATAGTTCAGGAAGTAACATTATTTCCTACTTGATTATTTTGATCATTATTATTATCAATTAAGTTATTTTCATTAAGTATTACTTCGACCTATGTGTCAGCCACCACTTAAAAAACAATATACAGATAAGAATCATTATTTATCATTACATCTTAAATTAATAAATTAGTAATATTTAAATTAGATATAACGGGATTTCATTTCATTTTATGAAAATTTGTTGTTAAATATGTGCACTACTAGATACTTACCACTGACACCAAAAGCAATTCGCCCTCGTCCTCACTTTTTGGGGTTACTGCGCCAGTTACCAGACAAAAGTACGCACTTATCAAGACACATGCCTGAACAGCAAACATATTTGAAAATATAAGTCGCTGAACATTGTTTTTTGTTTGTGAACAATGTTTGTAACCCGTCATGTTATTACTCATATCGATAACGCCAAGTGCCTAGGTAGGTATGCATAATGGACCGGATTGAATAAATATTTTATTACATTAACCGCATCAAATTTCATTACTGGTGAATCCGACAATGACAGAAAATAGTGGGGAAATACATGCCGTGAGTTATCTCATTTTCTTAGGAAAAATTCAGCACGGGGTTATCCTACTAGAGATAAATTAATTTACATTAAATGAACGTATGTACAAATAAGAAAAACGAAGTATCTCTGATACTTCATGTACACCAGGTATGGGCAACCTTTGCTTAGCTTAGTAATTTCGGGTTGCGGGCCGTAGGCAAGAAAGAAGTAGGTAGTAGTGATTAAAAAAGCCACAGAAATTCACACATTTTTTTATTTATAAATTATAATAGCATAATCAAACATATAAAAAGCACATTAATAAAAAAAGATAGCAAAATCAAATGAAAATTAATGAGATACTTGAGTTTGAAGCTGAGAAACAAGATGATCAATATTAGGGTCAATACCCGTGGTACATATGCGCAAAATGTTTTCCAAATTAACATCTGTAAGCCGAGTACGATGCTTATTTTTATTAACTTTCATGACTGAAAAAAGCTGCTCATATTTATACGTTCTTCCGAATGTGCAAATTATTTTGCGTGCGAAAACTCTTATTAATTCACCAGGTGTGGATACTTTTCTTCGGAAAGGTATGTTCTCTAAAATGCGGTTAGTTCCACATCGGCAAATTTAGACCACAAATATGAGTCTTCTTGAAGCTCAATCAACTCCATTTGTAGGTGAAGCGGAGCATCTTCCACAATACACATACAAGGATTGGCAAAAATATTGAAAATGCTATCCATATTCTTAAAATCGGAAAGTCGGTCAAAGAATTGCTCTGACAGTAGTTCCAGTTCATGAGCATAGCGACCATATTCAATGTTTTCGTGACTGTTTTTACATCTCATTTGTGTTTCTCATATGCGAATTTTGTTTTGAAAAGCTTTAAGATGACTGAACAGCTGATTTACCAATTGCCCTTGCTTTTGAAGCTTCAAGTTCAGGTCATTTACGTATCCTGTGATGTGTACCGGGAATGCCAAGTCACAAAGCCAAGTTGGATCACAAATTTGCGTCAATGTTTTCTCTTCCATTTCCATAAAATCAGCTATTAATTTTCTGTCATAAAACCTTTTTAGCATTTTACCTTTGCTTACCACCTTACTTCGCAATAATATGTCGCATCATCGTGTTCTGTAGAGAGTTCATACAAAAATGTTTTAAACTGGCGATGGTTAAGACCTCTATCCAATGAAATTAATGGTATTTACTACCACATCCAAACATTCTTCAGTCCAATGGACTTAGAGCACTCTTGCACATTCATAGCGGTTGCTCTTTCCTTCAGAATTCCGATTAAACCTTTTCGTGAACCCACCATTGAAGGCGCACCATCTGTGCACACTCGAACTAATTTACACCATCGCTCTACTATATTGCTCAAAAGTACTTGGCATCTCTGTTAAATATCTTTTCCAGTAGTGGTCCCTTGTAGCGGCCGTACAGCCAGTATTTCCTCTGTCACTGCAAATTCCTCATCAACGCATCGTATAAAAATAGCTAACTGGGCTATGTCAGATAAATCTGTACTCTCATCCAAAGCAATCGAAAATGTTTGAAAATCAGCCAATCTATCGGTCAATGATTGACCGATAGATTGGCCGATGACGGTTTTTTGATATCACTAGCCATCATATCGATATGTCGAACAACAATACCTCGCAATAAGCTCACTTTCTCAAACTCTTTCTTCTTTTCTGGGCACAAAAGTTTTGCAACTACTAGGCACTCGTTAACAAACTGACCCTAAGAAAATGACTTCGATGTTTTTGCTATTTTGGAACTAATTATAAAAGTAGCGTTAATGGGACATTTAATTTTATCTTTTCTTAACTGGCCCGTGAGTAAATTATATTGAGTGAAATGCTTGCTAGAGTAATGCCGCTTCATATTGTATTCTTTTAAAACAGAAATTGTCTCATTGCACAACAAACACGTAGGTTTACCACTGTGCAACATAAAAAAGTATTCATCAGTCCATTTGTATTCGAATTGACGACATTTTGTCAACATTCCGCTTTCTTAAACCAGACATGTTGATAGAATTTGCTTGAATATTTCCCGCATCGTACTCTCCCGCGTCGTACTCTCCCGCGTCCCGCGAATATGCAATGCGAACTTTATCGGTTGTTAAGAAGTAATGAGATGACACGCGCGCTGAGCGGTTTATATATTCTCCCAATAAACAACTAGAATACTCTCGATCGTACGAGAGCGCTTCAAGTGCACGAGCGGCTTTCCGAATGTTTGTTTATCTGCTTGTCTCTTTCTAATGACTATTTCTGACTCGATCTGTGGCATTCCATTGCGTACGCTTAATAATATTATTTATCGATTTTAATTGATATCGTTAATTGAATTTTCTGAATCTCTCGAGGGCCGGATTGAAGCTGGTGGAGGGCTGCATCCGGCCCCCGGGCCTGTGGTTGCCCATATATGATATACACAATCGCGAGCAGTGGAAAATAAAAGAAAAACTTTTATAAAAAAATATTTTTATTCATTTTTAATATTTAATTATTATAAACAATACTTTTTGATATTTTAGCAGCATGTAATTGTGGCTTTTGACAATACAGAGAACGTTATACAGTAATCTGCATCAACATTTTTCCAACAAAAGTTCTAACCAGTTTTGTGGGCCAAAATTTCCATGCCCAATCGTCCCCAATCGTTTTCAATTGGATTAGGATCCAGACTTCTGGATGGCCAAGGCAAAACTTCAATATTCCACGTTCAAGTCTCGCACTAATCTGCAGTTGTTAATTGGACAATTGCTGGAAGATAAAATTGTCTGGACCGATGGAAACATAATGTTTTACAGCAAATAATGTCTATAATGCTCGCCATTTAGTTTTCTCTCCCTATGCCAGCAGACTCCTGGACTTGCCGTGCTTATCTAAGGTCACATATTAACAAAAAAACTACCGCTACTATGAACTGGCTTGGTATACCATGAAGAACGGTATACCGCGAATTTCTTGGTCTATCCACAGTTACCAACGAAATGACCCATCGCATCATGATTTGAACATTTTTTCGTCGGAAAAAATTGAGGCGAAGTCTTCATCTCTGTCAACATAATTGTTGGCTAAGAGCAGCATTACTTATTTATTGCAATGCTGCAATGACAGTTTTAAGGATTTTAAAAAAAATATCTCTTCACGTGTATAAGTACATTGAAATTTTCAAAATTTTGTAGACACGAAGCAATGTAATAAATTGTAAAATAACTTAATCAAGTGATAGGTTACTTGACCTTGTCTTATCTAGCAGATACTATAAAAGGGACACTCGATGTTATACTTAAGGAAGCTTTGCATCAATCCTGAATTAGTCATTTATTATAATGATAATAAAGATGAACTTTACACCTACAAGAAAATATTTATATTTATTTAAGTCCATTGACATGTTTTAAATGATTGGAGAATGGAGAGTGGAGATTGGCGCTACATGCAAAAAAATCACTCTATGATGGCCAGGCCTTTATAAAACGACTAACACTTAATTTCTATATATTTTGAAAAACCTAGTAGCACGCCAGTAATTATAGGATGCCTCTAATTATAGGATTTTACTACTCTCTTTCTTTTCCAAGCAGACTATAGTAGTAGGGTAGTAGGGATTACAAAAAAAATACATGCAGAAAATAAAAATACCAAAAATCGCGCTCTCGATGGCACAAGCCCCAGATTGGAGAAAAAAGAGATACCCCACAGAGACACCCTGAAAAGTTGCCTATCGAGTTATGGGACGTTGAATTACTATTTTTTCCCGAAACTACGTTAGTTATAGTTAGTTACAAACTATTGGTATTTATCGATGGCGAAACCTTTAGTTCACTGGCTTGTCAATTTTAAGTTTATGCTGTATTTCTGCAGAGATTTTGAAAAATTCATGGATCAGTATGATGTACCTCTTGATGTACCTGCCGTTTTCCTACATTCAAATCGATTTAAATTTTTGATGATAATTATTGCTGATTTTTAGTGATAATTTGATGACACAAATGTTATCAAAAACAAAATGCAAACCTAGACATGGAGAAGTATGAAAACATGCAATCATTTTGTCCGTGGCCTATAACACACTATTTCATACAATAATTGATAGTGAATATTTCACAATTCACTATCAATATAAATATTTTGTTATCACTCTGAATATTTATTTGTGCTGCTATTTTGAATATCCGGCCCGACTTAAACTAATATTATCACCATACATTTTAATTATGGCTGTAATGGATAGATCCTACTAAGTATCGTCCTATATCTCTAATTACAAACATCAGCAAGATATTTGAAAAAATATTAAAAACAAACATTCAGAAATTTGTTAACAAATTCAATATCATATGTTCTATTCAGTATGGTTTTCAGAGTGGAAAGTAAACATCGGATGCTATTGCATGCATTACTAAAGAAGTATATTCCTCGTTGGATAAAGAACGATCCTCACTTGGCATTTTCATAGGCATAACTAAAGCATTCGACACGGTAAGCCATCCGCTGTTTTTTTTTTTGAAACTCGTGAAAACATTAACATAAGAAATTTACAATTAAAGCTTTGAAAGAGTTACTTATATGATAGAAAACAATACGCGAGTATAGGTGATGTAAAGAGCGAATCTAATACAGCACAATATGGTGTTCAACAGGATACCATACTGGGACCTCTATTAGTCAATATTTATATTAACAACCTGTTTTTGTTGGATGGTATCAATTTTTATCAATGATAACAAAATAGTAAGTATCATCGTAATCTTCAAACATCGACAATATAAACACACATAAATGCATAAACAAAAACATCACAACATGGTTCAACAAAACAATGTACATATACAGAGTATAGTATAAGCGCAAGCAAACATGTGCTTATGACCAACGAACAGAGTATATCGGAACGCCAATCAGCTACGCGCATGATTGGTCATAACGTAATATCGTTATAACTAAATAATTAATAGCCACAAAAATCTATTCCAAGGGAAATTACAATATTTTCACTAATAAACCGTGTCTAAATTGAAGCATTAATGCAAAAGCATAAGTGTATGTACATAAGGGTTTCGAGAGTTTTAGCTAGGAAGTAAATATAAAATGCCGAGGCAACGCCTCACACATAAAGTGAAGTTACACGACATATTATATTGAATTTAACTGTATAGTATTTAGAATTTAAAATTATATAACATGATAATCAAAGTGTAATAGTTCTAAGTGAAATTAAATACGTTAAATATTATGAATCAATTTGTCGGCCAGATCAAAATATCAATCAAGAAAAGAAGTAGGTAACCAGGTTGCATTTGTTTTTATTCCGGTACATCCGTAGAAACTACAAACATTATTAAGAGTCTAGTTGCGGCGTTCAAAGAAGCAACAGCCACGCTCCTGAATTTCTTGAAAATTTATTATAAAGTAATTGTAAATTTAAAGTAATAATTGTTAAATCGTGCTAAGTTAGCAATAATACCAGTGTAAATAGTCTAGAAGCAGAAAAAACTGCATGAATAAGTGTTTTAGATAGAATGTTACAATATATAGAAGATTACAAATACAGCAGCAGTAAATACAGTAAATTATAAATTTGAGGGTGAATAAATCCCAAAGCAGAGATTCCATCGAAGGCAGTCGGCATTTCCGAGGCAGTACAGCGACATCCCGCGAGATGACACCACCACCAGAGCCCAGCAGTATTTGTTAGTTCGTGTACCAGTGAAACCAAAAAGTGATAAGTTTTGTGCGTGGTGCGAAAAGCATTAACATATTTTTTTCAAGGTAATACGATTCAAAATTTGCTGGTATTAAGAAATATTGTATCAGAGGGGTTGGTCCCTTGCAATAGATTTAAGTTACGTAGGTTTTGTCGCAGGATAGGAATAAAGTTCTTAAGATTTTGTTGTACTTTCATTAACCATATCTGATAATAAACGCATACGTCATATATGCAATCAACTTCTTTTTTCGTGTTTTTTTAAAAATTTCAGGAATTAATTTAAAACTAATACAATTCGAGCTTCACTAAAATTTAATAAATTTAATAAAATTTTGCCTACAAAAAAATTTATATATATATATATATATATATATATATATATATATATATATATATATATATATATATATATATATATAAATATATATATATATATATGTATATATATATATATATATATATATATATATATATATATATATATATATATATATATATATATATATATATATATATATGTATATATATATATATATATATATATATATATATATATATATATATATATATATATATATATATATATATATATATATATATAATTAAATTAAATTCAGTAGCCTGCAAGTAACGGACAGAGTATAGTATAAGCGCAAGCAAACATGTGCGATTGTGCACGATATATTGTAAATTCCCTATATCTAGGGAAAAACTGCACAATCTGGTAATACCCTGGTAACACTCGGTAACAATCTGGTAGCACCCGACGATGTGGCAATATAGCATCTGGGGGTGCCAGATATAACCCCCTAAAGGCGAAGTCTCAACACTCTAGGACTTCAAATAACCGATATACGCCTCTGGTCCCATTTAGAATAGTTGCGGTAAGAACATGTGGACTCCCCTGTAGAACTCTCCGAGATGCCTTGTATACAATCAAGAATGGGATGGAATAAGTGAGAACAATCTAGAATCGGATGGAATAATCGAGAAGGTTCTAGAGCTTTCTAGGACCTAGAAAATAGTATAGCCAGAGAGCCAGAGGCTGATATTATATCTCAACCAACGCACTACTCGCACAGATTACGGGATACGCGCGAAATTCCCGTAAACCCGCCCATGCAAAAGTGGCGAACGTTTGCGACTGTTTTAACTAAACACAGACGGCGAGTAATTCCAATAAGGCTTTGCCGCTTTTAACTGTAAGCATAAATATTTACAGAATCGCCATAATTAAACGAAAATAAATATAAAAATGGCTAACATCTTGGCCTATAATATATTATTGTATGCATAATAATTCTTTTATGACATTTATAAAAAATATATATAACTTTTATATAGTATTGTGGAATTTGCTATTTTAATTGAATATTGAGAAATTTGAGAACTACATGTGGCGACTTCATGTTTTTACCTATACTCAGTCAGCGTATTCTCCGGCGGTAGGAACTGGTGGGCGCTGATGTGGAAATGCCTGTATATATATATATATATATATATATATATATATATATATATATATATATATATATATATATATATATATATATATATATATATATATATATATATATATATATATATATATATATATATATATTGTGAAAAGTAATCTTGGGTTTGTAGCATTTCATTACTATGCTACAAACCCAAGATAACTTTTCACAAAACATTTTTTTTTCCAACTAAGTAGGTACCTATATCTCTAAATGGAACCTCGCAGAATTTATTAAAATGCTTTTGTTGCAAGAAGTGAAGTGTTAAAATACTATAACCATATAATACTTTTAAGTGTTTTAATAATATTGCCGTATATGTGTGAATGGAAGTTGCAAGAAAGATACATCCCATTTTTTTTAGAATAGAACGGCGCTACCTCGATAACGTAAATTATCGATCTAGTTACTTTCTGCAGGTAATTGTAGTCGCGAATGATGGGTTAAATTTTACCAATTTGCCACATCTATATATTTATAATAATACAAATCTCTTAAATAATATTGGTGATGACAAACAATCGAGATCAGCTAGCTATACCCTCTCCTCGCCTGAACACCTGCCTGAAGTAGAAAGGCAATATACTTTGCGTGCAGTATTAATTTGGAGTTCAGTTGAGCGAGCCCCAAACCGAGCGCTCACGCCAAGTTTGTTCCGGGACTTTGTGTTGTAACTGTTTAGTTACCAAGGTTTGTGAAATACTCACCATAGACTTACTTGATTGATAAACACTTGATTTATTTAGTTTTATAGGTACGGTTGCCAAAGTAGGATTCTAATTATCATGAATTTAGTTGTTATATAAGTACCTATATTTATTATTATTATGATTAAGAAACTAGGCCTATTTATATCTAACTACCCAAGCTTACGACGCGACGGCTTGCTTTTTTTGGCAAGCTGAACGAAAAAAAAAACAATCATCTGAGAAATCTACGAAAAAGAAGATATTTTGAGTTTTTGCAAAATATTTCCATAAAATCTCTTCGGAAACCAAAACCATAATCCAAAAAATGATATATTAAATAATTACTAAGAATTAATTCTAGTGCGACGTATTTATTATTTATCTCTGAACAAGTAATGACTAATACTATCAGCAATACAAATATTTTGAATATTTCGTTATTTTTGTCTTATGTTCAAGTATTGTGAATACTACGTATATGTATATTAATATGATGTGATAAGATTACATATATAAATAGCTTAAATCGCACCCTAATTTTTTTAATTCTGAGTATTTTCATACATATTCTCGCTTATTGATTATTTTTATCAATATTCTCCACTTTCACACATTGCTTGTAGCAAAGATAATGCGTACATACTATAGATAGCAACAGAAATGGTAAAAATTTGGCTTCTCTAAGAAATTTTCAAACTGGGAATTGAACGATGAAACGGAATAAGAATTTCATTTCCCTCTCACTATGTTTAATATCGTTAAATATACTAAATAAATTACTTTTGCAAATTTGGCATCGCACGTAAAGTAACCAAGCACTTTATTAAGTTCTGTTAAATGCAAATAACTAGCGATTTTATTCTTACAACCCTGATTGTTCTGTTATTGATTGGCATCTCATCCATAATCGGTCAATATTCGTAGTGTGATAATAAATAGTGATAATAACCCTACATGATATTCTACATATGCCTTCCGCAGTTCAAAGTAGATTTGGCAGTGCAGAGAAAAAACTGGTGCTTTATTTAATACTGTGTCATCATTATCAACTGACTTAACATGCTTTATAGAAACGAAAATCCGATAAGCAAATTATTAAATAACATGAAATAGTTAGAAAGACAGCAGGCGGCCCAAGAAAGGCAAGAGTAATTTATAATAGATATAGTACAATCATATTATACATTGAGCGATGCATCAAATCAGGTATTTTTTCTTTTTTGATATGTAGTTTATGATGGAAAGGAATATTAAATTATTGTCACAGATCAAGAAAATATCGGTTTGTTTGACCTATTTTCAGTTTTTGTCGATTTTGACCCGGAAGGACTTTTTTTATCAAATATATAATTTTGAAGTACCTTCAATTTGCGATAATATGAGATATCAACGGTTATTGTAGGTCCAATATATTCGGAGATACAGGTTTTCAAAATTTGGCCAATTTTTAATCATTTGCATTACCATTCAAGGCGCGGCTGGGCCGGCTGGGAATTCGGCAGAATTCCCGAAGGGCCGGTGGCTTGGGGGCCGGTCTGACACAAGACCCAAGGTAGTCAAGCATCGGTATTCAACTTGAAAAAAAAAGGGCTGCGGGCGACAATGCCGATTGACCTATGTTAGGATTAAATGCGCAAAATTTTGTCCATTATATCCAATGAATCTATTACAGATTGTGATAACTGTATGAAAACCTTATCAAAACTGGGACATATTTAAATTAACAATTAAAGATACATACTCATAAAAAACATATAATGATCTGTAATTTTAAGATCTAGACTCTAACAATGAAGAGGAAATGAATTTGCCAAAGACCAATGGCGAATCCAATGAGATATGCAAAAGTTGCAAACATTGTGCTATATGTTGCTATTCCTTTATTTTAAAATATAATATGTTTCAGGAAGCATAGCCTTTTCTATTTACTACTTATCAATATTTATTAATGCTCCCTATCCCTATATCTCAAGTAGAATGTGTCAGAGAAAAGTCATTCTCAATTGTAAAATACATAAAGAACCGCTTGAGATATCTGATAACAGACTGGAATCATTCATGCTTATGAATATGGAAAGTCTATTAAACAAAATTAATAATGACGAATTTATAAACAAATTAATAGAACAGATTGATTTATTGGTGCAGTCCCATTTATGTTACATTTTTATTTCTAATTTACTTCTATTTTCTTTACATATTTTTGGTAATATTATATTTTGGATTTTGCTGAGTTTTTTTATCAATCAGGTTTTCTGTTATGTTTGTGACCTGAACTAAAGTTAGTATTAGACTATTTTATTTTTTTATGTTGTTTTATATTTATTATGTTTTGTATGTAGACTTTTTATATTTGTTTTATATTGATACCTATTTGAGGTTGTATTTTCAATTGATTTTTTTTATTTGTGCCGTTAGTCTTATAAGTCTTAAAAAAATTATTTTATGTTTAAATATCTTCATCGGATAAAAAAAATCCTTTATCCTCTATTAGATTCAAAGCATATTGAAACAAAAAACTTTCTTGCTATTATAGCAAAACGGGGTCGATCCGTTACTGATTTTCCCGGGCCGGTTTACCTTACCCCATCCGCCTCTGGACCTAGTATATTGCTTGAAAACCCTCCCCTCCCACCCTCTCAGTGAAAGAACGTGATATAATCAAAGTCCTGACATTCCGATTATTATTATATTAAAAAAGAAATATAATAATATGTGTAATACATTGATCAAAAATGTCTGAAATGAATTACTTCAATTTTGAGGATGTGTGAAATTTTGCCCTCTTTGATGGACCTGGTTGGTCCAAGACGTCGTCTTCTAAAATATCAGGAGGGGTTTCAAGAATATATCAGACAGGCACCCACAATTCTTCTTTTAGTTCATCTTCGTCTTGTAGGTCATCTCTGTATGAGTAATCCAGCCTTAATGCGAGATCAGGGTCGTTGTCACATGAGATATCCTTGCAGTGGATGCAAACTACGGAGCAAAGTGCTCCGTAGTCTTCCTGCAGCTGCAGACACTGCTGCAGCCTTTTCTGCAGCCGCATGATGACACGTTGCGGCGCCACATCTCTTATCATGACCTTCAGGCTGAAATCTTGGGAAGTGCGCAGTCACACCCAGTCAAGAGGCTTCTTGTCTGGGAATTTCTTACCAACGCAATCAAAGAGTAAAAATTTGTACTCTGTAATATAGTAAAAATCTAATTGAATAATGGGTGGGAGGCAATCTCGCTAGGTTAAAGTTTGTTTTCGCCGCAGCCTTTTCGAACAAATTGTACCTCAGATCACTCAGGTTCTGCCTTTAATGCAGTAAATAAAGAGTAATTGTGATAGCTGCTGGCGAAGCTGAATATCATCTGGGTTGGCGTTGCTATCCAAGAAAATGTCTCGATGTGGAAGTCTCGATGTATTTGAAACATGGTGACAATTTTTGTTTCCCTTGCCCAACAAATGAAGACGTGGAGTCACATCCACTGAAGGCGTGGATGACAAGAAGGAGTTAAGGGTTAATACATCATATTTGAGAGAGGTGTTGGTGTAGGTCACATCCCGTTCGCCTCTCCCACATTTCGTAAAAAATATATTCCGACGGTTTGGTGATGTGATGTCTGCGAGCAAGACTAGCATGTCCACATTATCACCAACAATTACGACACCATGGACAGTGAATAAAGAGATCGCTGTTGTTATTATCAGTGCGTCGGCATCTTCTGTAGCCTGCAATGTGTTACCCCATTTATGTTTTCAAGAAGTCGATGAACCCAATTTTATCGTTTCTATTGGATATGATAGACCTGATTTGGGTCCCAATAAAACCATTATAAACGGCAAAAACGTCGATGGAAAAACCCAACTCGACGAAATAGCAGCTACTGTAAATAAAGCTTCAGAAACATAAATACTTCTTAAAATTATGAAATTTTGCTGAAAATTGTGTAACGTGAAAAATTGGCCAAATTGTTAAAAGCTGTATCTCCGAAACTAATAATATAACCGTTCATATCTCACATTATTGCAAATTTCACATACTCTAAAAATGATTATAACGGCCTTTGATCAAAAGCCAACCCTTACAGGCTAAAGTCGACTAAAAGTTAGAAAAAGGTAAACATTTCGAGATTTTCTTGATTTTTGGCAATGACCCGATCGTCTGCCGAGGTCGAAAACTTGGATTTAACCTTTCTCTTTTATCATAAATAACGTACCGAAAAATCAAAAATAACTGATTTGATGCTGCCTTCACCCCCTGTCATATTCATGTTTGACTGAATTGATAGATATTATAAAAATTAACTATAATAATACAATAATTAAGATATTTAACAAAATAAATCAATAATGTCGTTCAATTCAAAACTATCCATCATTTCTCTAATATAACAACGGCACAAAATATTAAGTTAAGTCTAGTTGAGCCACCCATTTTTGGAGGCTTTAAGAAATCGCGACTTAAGTGGTCGTCATCAATTTTCACTTCAAAATATCCGTCAGTTCATCTATCTGACTGTCTGTCGCTCTATATTATATATGTCTGTCCATATTCCATCTGTCTGTGTATACTCTATCTGTCTGTCTGCCTGTCCGACCGTCTTTCCGTCCGTTCGTCTGTCTGTCAATATAAATTTCAAGAAATTTGTTGCCATTTATGGTCCGACTCCAAATCGGTATCTCGGAATTTTCCAAATCACATGACACCATTACATCTCAGAATAAATATAGCCGAACCTTTGATCAGCTATCTTTATAGCTGTTTAATTTTGCCAATAATGTCATTTTGAGTTTTTTGTCAAAACTAATATTTAAGATGGCGTACTTTGTTGCCGATCATGGGCTATTACCACTCAAAATAGGTTTCATGGTATTCGACGTTCCATATCACGATATAACAAATAACAAAACATAACAAACCTTAAATGGCAGCTCCGAGATGGCTGATTAATTTTGCCATTTACAATCCAATTCGACTCAAGAGAAAAAAATATTGGTTCCACGGATCATGATTTTTGTCAATGTCAATATTCAAAATGGAGGTTGAAATTTTCCATTTATAGTCAAAAGCTGTATCTCGGGATTTTCGGAATCGCATGGCGCAATTTTATGTCAGAATAAATATGCAAGATGGCGAATCAAAGATAACTGATTAATTTTGCTACTTATGGTCCAATTCGCCTCAAAATCAATATCTCAGGAATATCCCAAGCAGCATGCTGACGTCATTATTACGTTCTTTTAAGGTGATTTTGGATCTAAGACGTCAAGTGACCAATATGAAGCCGAACATGTGACGTCATATTTTCGACGAACATTTTTCCTCCTTTTGCTTATACTTATATGTCTACAAATAATGTCATGTTAAGATCGAGACATTTTTAAATTCAAAATAAAGAAGCACTTCAAGGGTTATAATTACAAAATCTTTTTGTAATTTTTGAATGTAATTTGTATCAGCAATCATTTTATATCGGACCAAGGGATTATTTCGATTTCCGCATTTTTTAAACACTAAGAAATTGTCAATTACTTGAAAAAAACATACAAATTAGCATAAGCCAGACAAAGACGCAATCAATAAAACATAAAATAAAGCTTCTATCTCAGCCAGCGCTGCCAGATGTAGTATTCTTTTCGAAATTTATGAATATATGATAAATACTATCTTTTTACGTATTTCTTAACTACAAAACACATAATTTGCTATTTGTCTTATGTGCTATAAATATCCATTTGACAACGCATCGCTGGGGACACGTGACTAAAATTAAGCAATAGAATGCTATGCGTTCTCGATAAAATGAAAATGGTTGTTGGAGGCGTATTGTTTTCGTGTGTTTTGTAGTTTTTACTGTTTTCCCTGTATGTATTTTGGAAATGACGTCAAATAAACGTTAGTTAATGACGTCATTTGGCTGTGCCTTTTTCTCGTCATTTTGACGTCTCTTTTGTAGTTCTTTTAACGTATTTATGTCCTAAAAACTGACGAAATAAATACGTCATAAGGACGACACCATGCTGCCTGGGATTGTTTTCCCACAAAACGAATTTTTGTCAAAGCCAATATTCAAAATAACGTCTTCAAGGTGGCAGGTGAATTTGGCCATATAATGTCTGACTCGACTCAAAAGTCGCATCTTGAAGTAGCAGATGGTAAATTTATTCGAGATTTGTATATTTGAGAGGAAAATTGTATATTTCTTCGTAGAGTGTATTTTAAAATTTCTGCCAAGCTACAGAGGTTTTTTGAGGCATTAAGAAATAATAGCTAACGAACTATGCAGAGTTTTAAAGTCTAATACATAAATACATAAAAAAATCGTTTTTTTGTTTCTAGCAATAACTAAAAGTGCAACCATTTAAAACTACAATACAAAAGTTATAGAGACTTGAATAACCTACAAAATGATCTCTACCGGAACTCTCTAGCTGTATTTACCAGCTGTATTTAAAAAATCCGAGAAAAAGGAGCGTTTTATTGAAAACTAGTAACTTTTACAATTTTTAAAACACGGAGTCCGTCTTGCGCGGAAGAGGATCTGGATCTGTCGGACGGATAGTTTTGCTACAATTTCCAATAAATTTTTCTTATGAAAGCCCATTATGCAGGTAATCAACCTTGCTCGAACTTTCATAAAAGCAAAACAATTTGCTTCCCTTTGTATAACGTTATCTATGCTGTCAGTTTTTGTTTTTAAAACGTAATGCATTCGAATGCTCTATTATTTTGCCTAAAGAATTATTCAAATCGGTCTAACGAATAAAATGATCAAGCAAAATTTGAAAGTGTCCTTTTTCGTGGCGGTCAGTGCAGTTTTAAAATATCGAGTTGCAAGTTTAGGGTACATCTCATATTGTCTGACTAATGTATCGTTAAAAATTTACCAAATGGGTTATTACACTTTTATTGCCGTATAAGCACCGCATCAGAAAAGGCGGGAAATCTGTTGATATTTCGTTTTATAATTCATCAAGAAAACCTGTGCAAAACATTAAAATTCAAGCAAGTAATAAATACAGTTACTTCGTGTGTAAAGATCATTAAATCAAGAGGTTTGCATCACCGCCAGTTACAACAATTCCTACATGACTTGGAAACGGAATATGGAGACATAATTTTTTAATTGAGCAGTTCGCTAACTCAATAAGGGCAAGACGTTGAAGCAATTTTATGACTTACATGCAAACTTTCATGAAATTATGTTTAGTTGATGATTATTCATGTTTAGTTGATGTCGCCAGTTACTTGAACCAGCTAAATGTGAATATACAAAAACCAGGACAATTTGGCCATGAGCTTTTCACTAACATAAATTGTTTTCAAAATAAACTTTTAGGATTTTTCAGGATTTTTTAAGGAAATACGTATCACCTTCTGCTGTTCGCAAAAATTTCGATAAGAATGCCCTAACACAGGAACTGTCTAAATTAAATACAGAATTTAGATCCAGATTTGAGGATTTCCATTCACGTTAACTAAAATCCCAAATAATATTCATCACTCCTTTCGATATGGACATGACGCAATGTCGTTTCAAAAATTAATTCAACTCCAGGCAGATGATGTTCCGAAAAGTCGTTTCGTGAGGCACCTCTAATACCTCACGAGGTAGGTACCTCGTGAGATACATCTGCAAGAATTTTACGTTAGGTGTATTTTCATAGATAAATATCCGAATTTAATTAACACATTGGCTACCATGCGTGTTTTTAATGAAAATCATGTGAGACGATGTCGAGTTTAACCAAAACCAACTGTTTTTACTAAAATAAATATTTATTACATCTTTTTTTTGTTGGAAAGTGTCGCTCACATATATCCTACATCATGATACTAAGAGTACAAGATATGATCACTTGGAAAACGCGTTTTGAACAAACTTGCGCATGACGTCACCCTGTGACAAAAATGTATGGCGATATATGGAGACGAAAGCTTTTAACACAGTTTTATTATAAAGTTTCGTTATGATTCGACTGTTATAACTATTTTGGAAATTGTTTAAGTATACAGGGTGTTTACGAACTCGAGAAACATTTTATATTTTAATCTTTCTTGGTTATTAAAGAACTTTCATTAGGTTTATTTTTTGTAAAGCATTTACTTTTAGCATAATATATTATCATGATTTAAAAATAATCTCCCAAGTTATTAAATGCCCTGTATAGGTAGGTACAAAAAAGAACAAGACAACCCAACCAACATGATATTCCCGCTCATTAAACGGCCTGTACCCCGAACACTGGCAAATAGCTGGTGTCGGAGAGCTGGGAATTGGTACTTTGCCGTTAAAGGTCTACTACGGCACGAACTGGAATCAATGACTATCCACGTCTATAATCCTTGAACTGGAATGGCACTTAGTAGAAGGATTGTTTGTAAAGAACCTGTACATTAATTAGTAATTACGGCATTAGACCTTTACTTTTCTATAACTGCACAGGGTCTTTACAGTTAAAGCAAGTGAACAGGTAAATACCTTTATATATAAAAATTACTAAAATATAGATATAAATATACAGTAGTTTATATTATTATCAAAATTATTTATTATCTATAATTAATTAATAGTTATTTAAATTATTATCTATAATTAATTATCAAAACCGTCACAAAATAACTAATAATATTCACATTTCCTTTAAACATACGCGCCAATTTAGCTTCGGTTATTTTTTATTTTCTTCCCGTGTCGTGTTCGTGTTGCTGTTCTGATTTTGCAGATGTCGGATGTTGTTTGTTTGGTTTTTGGATTTTTTAGTGTTAAATTTATATTGCTGATTAAATTTGTACAATAATTATTATTCATACATAGTGCAGTTTTTTTACTATTTAGAGCAGGCATCAATTTAACATGTACACACAACCGCACGAAAGATAAGTTTTGACATAACCATAACCTAAGTTTTATTTGGCATCTTTAGCCTTTAGCTAAGATTTTCGTTTATAACGTATATATTTCATACTTTTAATTATTTATTAATATAATTATGTCATCCATAATTAAAGAAAAAAGTAAAAGGCAAGGACTTGAAGGTACAGCATTATCTTTCAACTTCCACTTATTTTTGGGCAATTGCAATAATTTTTCTTTAACATGAAAATCATAATTAGAAAAATGCAACATGTTCTAGCATTTTTAATATTAAAATCATGCGTTTGGTAGCACTTTTGCACCTATAATTTGCAAATCTCTGCTGCAGTTGGAAACTAAAGTATCGATATGTACTGGAAGAATTTTTACTTTTTTTATTATTGTTACTGGTACAACCCTTCATTGCACAGTAAACCATTGTTTATCACAATCACAAATGACCAAAATAATTAAAATAACGTATTTAAACTTATAAAATAATGTATTTTAAAGATGTGTCAAATTTGAATATTTGAAATTTGTCACTGAATGACGTCAGCGGAGGGAAAGAGATAGGGGATCGCATGCGCGTTAGCATATCTTGTAGTCTTAGTACCATGATCCTACATGGCTTCCTAAGATCGTGTTCAAGCTAACACGCCATGTCAGTCATATGTGCGCCATATGTTAATCTTTTATTTATTCAATCAGGCCCGGTTAAAATCATCAGTGATCTCATAGGGGGGCACACTATAAAGATACAATGTAAAATACTATGTATATTGGCGAGCAGTTGAGAGTAAAAGATTTATTTTACTTCATGTAATTGTAGCTTTAAATTTTTGATCTAATGTGGTGTTGATATGTCAAAAGTGACTTCTGTTACATTTATTTTTTAATTTTGACATTTAAAGTGACACTTTTCAAACCCGTTTGACGTTAGGAAACTTCTTACTTTTCACAATCATTTACCAAAACATTATTTTATAAGTTTAAATACGTTATTTTAATTATTTTGTTCATTTGTGATTGTGATGAACAATGGTTTACTGTGCAATGAAGGGTTGTACCAGTAACGATAATAAAAAAAGGAAAAATTCTTACAGTACATATCGATACTTCAGTTTTCCAACTGCAGCAGAGATTTGCAAATTATGGGTGCAAAAGTGCTACCAAACCAAAACCGAAGTAAACGCCTGATTTTAATATTAAAAATGCTAGAATATGTTCGAAGCATTTTTCTGATTATGATTTTCATGTTAAAGAAAAATTATTGCAATTGCCCAAAAATAAGTGGAAGTTGAAAGATAATGCTGTACTTTCACGTCTTTGCCTTCCGACATCTGCAAAATCAGAACATAGCGAATCATAACGAAACTTTATAATAAAACCATGTTAAAAGCTTTCGTCTCCATATATCGCCATACATTTTTTTCACGGGGTGACGCCATGCACAAGTTTGTTCAAAATGCGTTTCCCAAGTGTTATAACACTCGCTAATAAATAAAATGCACTTATCAGGATGATACTTATATTAAAAATACTTTAACAGATACACAGATACAAGAAGATCCATTCGCTACAATCAACGACCCGTGAGCTGGTCAAACAAAAAGTGTCCCTACCTTCGGTTACAATACATTTTATATTAGCCTAGTTCAAATTTCTACAAATCAGGATAAAGAATGCCTAACGAACATTTAGAAAGACCCAATAAGCTTTCACTATTTATTGTTATCCGTTTTAACTGAAGCCGCTGCAATAACCATAAACAAATCACATTTATTACTAACGGACTTCAAAGTTTTACAGCAAGTGGTAAAACTATAACATTGCCTACGGCCTCTCTTTTATTACGTCCTATGAAATTATCCCTAAAAAATTATAACACAAGTGATCATATCTTGTACTCTTAGTATCATGGTGTCGTATATACCGGGATCCCGGGATGGCAAGTCCACGATTACAGATAGCAATTATAATGCATTTGACGAGAATAAAGCTATTTTTAAAAAAGCTAGAGAGAGAAGCTCCGCTGATGCCACACTGGGGCAAGCGGAGCGCCTTAAAGGTAAACAGTGGGGAGTAGGTGGTGGCCATGAGAAGTTTTCAGTCCGCTATTAGTAAGAGTAGGGTATCGCTTACCAATACACAGCACACGGCCATGAGGAAAACGCCTCATGGCCGCCACCCCCGGGTATATGGCCGACATAGCGCATACATGTAAAATGCTAGTATGTAAATACATGTTCGATATGGTAGGCAATGTGTTAAACCCATTTATCCTATATATTATATTTATATAGCAGTACGTATTGCTATATATGAGCATTTTTTTAAATTAATTTCACGATATCCAAAAAAGTAGATATTGGACTATCGCAACTCAATAGCAACTCATCAATTTTACCAAGTATTGAACTTCTAGCAAAATAAAGGCAAAAAAAGTTTTTCTTTAGTTAAGAGTTGTAGCACGATATGATAAAAGTTATTTGTTAATCTAAGTTTATTAAGTTTAGTTTAATTATTTTATTACATTTTTGTAATTCCAACGCTAGGTGTATTTACAGAATCACAATACTCTACAATACTAAGAATCAATGTTTTTTCAGTTACAGAACAGAAATAAATATGGCCCCAACAATTACACAACCTGGGATAAATAAAACTATCCGGAGGAAAATATGGAAAACCCACTCGATTTTGGAAGGCAAGTTTCCTTTTAGACAAGCGACTTATATGTATAATCTCCCAATCTACATTCTACACGAAATATAGGGGAGTACACATTGATATTGGGAATGCCTACAATTTTGAGCCCGGTTGAAGAAAGTGATACGTACAAAGGCCATCGAATTTGTGATACGTACAAAGGCCATCGAATTTCCCACAGGGCTTTATAATATAATCGATTAAAAAACAATACTAGGACCGTAAAGGTATATTCGTAAACGCTATGACAATTTCTACGGAGGTGATTAGTATGGAAATTTATTTGATGAAATAAAGAACTAAGAAAGAGAAACAGTCGAAATATAAAACGCTTTAGGGCTGATCTAAATCAGCTGAATAATTTATCCCAGTTCGAAGAAACTATCACAGGCGATTCACCTGAAAACGTCGTTAATTATGAGGAAACTAACATGACGGATGATTCACATAAAGTGATTGTGGATTGTATGGAGAAAATATAAACAATTATGATCCAGTATTGGTACCCGTGGAGAAATGATACTTACATACCTACTCCATCATGACAATTTTAGTAGCAATTTATCTTACCCTACAACCCTGCCGAGGTTCTAAAGAAATCCATTAGATATGATCCAGTGATAAATCAAAATTTTACAGAATATTTCGAAAATGTTATATTAGAACCCACACTTTGTCAAGCGGAAAATCAAGTCTTGAGAACTTGGCAAAGCAAAGGACTTCATCATCCACTCAAAAGTCAAAGGAAAATAAAGAAAAATCTATCGACAACTTTTATATCAACTTTACAGGCGAAACACGCATCGTAATTTATTATAGAACTGATTCTTTAATCCCAGACTACATTACAAGAAGTGAGGAGTAGCTTACATAAGCAACTGAGTCATTAATAGCTGGTGTGATTAACTGTCGCCAAAAATTACTGTATGCGATACTTCTAGCCTAAACAAAACTTGTAACAAACTAGCACATAAAGATATTAGAGAAACTAATACTCATTCATTTCACTAGCATAGATGTTTTTCTTTTAATTTCAACAGTAATATGAAACGTCTCAAAATGTATTGTAAAAAGTAATAAATGAAGGGTATTTAAAAAAATTGCTCTAAATAAACGTAAAATATTAAGAAAAAAGGACAAGGTTGTTTGAACAAAGTATTTATTAATCGATTTTTATAAAATTTTGATATGCTGCAAGGTCATCTTTATTTAGTAGAAAGGTTACGGAACGGCCAAATCTTACTTCGTTTGAACACTTAGTTCTTGAGATAGCGTGTTCATAAAAAACAGACAGACGGATATTTTGAAGTTGAGGTTGTAAAAAAAACATGATTCATGATGAAAATTGTCAATTTCTGTTTTTCAAATATGATGTAATAACCATACTTGTATTAATAGCAGTTAAGACTTTAGTTACATATCTAGCAACTTTTGGCAACCCCCAATCTCATTTTATATTAGAAACTGCTATGGCATCCCTTTTTGATTAGTTGTATCGGACATTTTTCTGAAACGGAATTTGCAAAAAATAAGCTTGTGTTTGTTGAAACTGTGAAAAATCCCATACGAGTAGTAGGATATATTTTACTATACAGTATGTCTCTTACGTTACTGGCGATTCTAAGTCGAGATTTGTTTAAAAACATATACCGGGGGCCTACGATATTACTAACCAGTCTATAAATTCCTTGTAAAAAAATATATCGATATAAAATTTTGGGACGTTGTATGGTTGACAACGATGCACAGTTTGATTACGTCAAGATCCGGTTTAACCGGAAACAGTATAAACTTTGTTATTTTTAATGGGTCATCCTATATATTATTAGACATTTAGATTGTCCAGAAAATTCTAGGTCCAAAACATGTAGCATAACCTATATCTATCTTTGACAGTTTTCGAGAACATGGCGTTTGAAAATGTTATATCAATGATAAATTACTTCATTTTCACATAAAACAAATGAATGTAGGAACAAATCAAAATTTCATTTCCGGTTGTACCGGAAGTACTACGAAAAGTGATTTTCAGGCTCAAATTACTTCGATATTTTTAATGGAACACCGTGTATTGAATATTAAATTTACATTCTACTTACCTTTCTAGATATTTTTTGTTTCTGCTGTCTCCTGTCTACACCTAATAGTTTATGAGGTATCGACGACTGAATGTTCACTTGCACTGTCACAAAGGCTAAACAATAAAAAAAATTATGTTTAAACAGAACGTTGATTCAGGAGGGCTGGGCTGTGTAAAACAAAAGAACTATTTACCGATTTTCATATTGATTTTGACAGTACTGTTGCATTATTTAAAAGTTTCTTTGTTTCTCAAACAGTTGTCATTTAATTTTTGCGTTTTATTATTAATTTACCTTTTAGTAAGTGTTTGTGTTATCTAGTTGTTAAAAATGTATTTAGGCGCATTGGATTTTTTTTACTAGTCCCATATCAAGGAAAAGTTGTATGAGATACAACCACATAACATAGACGACCTTAAAAATAGAATTACGCAAGTATAAACTCTTATTACTCCAATCGAAGTGAAAAACTTTCTCCGGGAATTTAAAGAAAAAATTCTTGCCGAGAAGTCAACGGTGTACATTTTAAACCTTTAAATTATAGTTAAAATAAATTATACCTACCTATTACTTTAAGTGATTCACTTTTGATACTTATTTTATTTTTCTGCTTTGAGCAGATTTGTGACATATTTATAGTGCAGGTGAACATTCAGTCGCCGATATCTCATAAACTATTAGGTTTAGGTAAGGGACAGAAGAAACAAAAAATATCCAGAAAGGTTAGTAGAATGTAAATTTAATGTTCAATACAGGGTGTTCCATTAAAAATATCGAAGTAATTTGAGCCTGAAAATCACTTTTCGTATCACTTCCGGTAAAACCGGAAATGAAATTTTTATGACTCTCAAGTTTTACTCCCCAAAAAACTTAAATAACCGTAACAGATTTGTTCCTACATTCATTTGTTTTATGTGAAAATGAAATAATTTATCATTGATATAACATTTTCAACCGCCATTTTCTCGAAAACTGTCAAAGATGTAGAAAGATAGGGGTATGTTATATGTTTTGATTTTAGAATTTTGTGGGCAATCTAAATTTCTATAGGGTATTCCATTGGGAATAACAAAGATTATACTATTTCCGGTAAAACCGCAAATGGCAATCAGATCTTGAAGTAATCAAACTGTGCATCGTTGTCAACCATACAACTTCCCAGAGTTTTAAATCGATATATTTTTTTACAAGGAAGTTATAGGCTGGCTAGTAATATCGTAGGCACCCGGTATAGTCAAAGCAATGGAGGGTTTCTATTCGCAAAAAGTCGAAAAGAAATAAAATTTGATGGTATGGTAGACATAGGCCCCCTGATAGTACACCTGAGTTTGCGACCTCGAGGGGTTGCTGCTCGAGGGGTGGGGGGATGAAAACTGTGCGTCGCGACGCTGGCCGGGAAATAGCGCCGCTGTCGTAAGCGCTATCGAAAAAAAGTTCAAATGAAAAATGTAAAGGACATAATTTTTTTATTATTTTGAGTAAGCAAATGTACCCTGAGGGTAGATGCCACATATCGGCGCTATGTTATTTTTGCTCATTGAGCTATCCCCTAACTACTCACTAAATTGCACGTCAGTAGGTCAAGGTCCAAAGACTTTGGAGCGGAAAACCTTCAACGACTAATATTGAGCGTAGATAATGATAATTAAGAAATGCCCAGATCGGAGTATGTAGGGGTGCGCTTCAAGCTTCAACAAATCTTATCTCTTATTATAGCAACTAAATGTATCCAGTCGAGAATCTGCAGACTCAGAAAATATTACCCTTTTAGAAAGAAATATTACATAATTGTTTGATGGCGATCTTCGTCTTAATCCGCAATGAAATTTTAATTTTGTTGAAAATTGCAATCAACCCCCAATTTTGGGGCGCCGTACAGTGGAAACTATTGGTCACAGACGAAAAATGCAATTGTACAAAATTGAGGGCAATTTTGTTCTCTACATATTTCATTTGAACTTTTTTTCGATACCACTTACCACAACGGAGCTATTTCCCGAAAAGCGTCGCGACGCAAGGATTCATCCCCCTCCCCTCGAGCGGTCGCAAATTCAGGTGTAGTATCAGGGGACCTACGTCTACTATCCCACCAAATTTCATTTCATTCCGACCTTTTGCGAATAGAACCCCTTTTTTCTACAGATTGCTTGGGCTAATATCATTCCTAATTATTTATTTTTGTATTAATTCCGTACCCTGGTATAGTTTCAGACACTTCAGGCTAGCTATGAATTTTGTTCCATCTCAACTACTAACGGATCTTTCATGTGCAAGCTGCAGGAAGTACTTGTCATGTTTTCCCATATATTCCCATCCCGAGCAGGGGTCTATTTGTGGTCGCTGCCCAGTGCCATCCAAGGCGGGATTTATACGAAATGGACTTTATGAAACACTGGCCCGAACACTCAAGTTCCCGTGCTGCTATTATTCTGAAGGATGCACTGAAGACTTTCGGCCCGAGGATATAGCCCAACATGAAAAATCCTGCAGTTTTTTAAAGTATAACTGCCCCATGGCTAATTGTACCAAATGTCCATGGCGAGGGCTTCTCCAGAATTTGCTGGAGCATGCGGAGGAAAATCACCCCACGTTTGTCCTGAAAGACAGACGGTTTGAGATTGATTTTGTCCACAAGTACAACGAAAACTATGTGTTAGAGTGTGAAAGCGAACTTTTTATTGTCAATAGAAAGGCTGACCCGTCTAATAACGTTTCTTCGTGCGCGGTATCTTATATTGGTAACAACATAAATCCCGAGAAGTATTTATACGAAATAACGTTGGAAAATGGTAGCAAAACGCAAAGTTATAAGATAAGGAACAACATGGCAACCACAACTGATATGAAAGGTGCGGATGTTCGGGAAATTTTAAAAGACCCCTTGTCGATAATTGCAACCATCGATATAATACCTTCCGAAGAAATTTCTGTTGACTGTGCCTTGGTTAAGGAGGAGCTGTATTACGAGAGTCTGCCTGTTAATATTCTAAGAGAACTAGAATGTTCAATTTGTTTGGAGTATATGTTGACACCTATCCACCAATGTATAACAGGGCACAGTTTTTGTGAAGAATGTATAGTCCAAGTAAAAGAATGTCCAATGTGCAAACAGGAATTTGGATCAACTCGTAACATAGCCCTGGCAAATATTATCAACGAGATGGTATTACCATGCAAGTACCAGACCTGTAAATTCACAGCAACGGGGAAACAGATAAAGGAACACCAGACATTTTGTATACATAGACCGCGCGCGTGCCCCCTCAGTGAAATCGAACCATGTGATGTAGAAATAACATATTGTGAAATATACGACCATATTTTAAACAAACACTACGAACATCTCTTGGAGATGGATGTTGTCACCGTTCCGTTTGACAAACAATCGATTTACGAATATTACGACTGCCATATTATGAGACATGACTTTAAGTTGTTTAAGATGCATTATATGTACCGCGATTATACTTTCCAATGGGCCGTGCAGCTAATAGGCCCACTAGAAGAATGTTCCAAATACAAATTTGACATCGACATCGTAGATAATGGAAACAACGACAACAGACTCTATTTAAAAGGTACGTGTAGTGCTTTAAGCAATAAGGATAGTGCTTTTAGTGAAGACAAGCCGTGGCTCTATGTAAAATATGATCAGATTAGTTCAATGATCGCCGACGAACTTACTTATCGAGTTCGTGTAGTACAAAGTTAAGTTAATATTATATACCTAACACTATTAGCATGGTAAGGGGGTTTTTACTAGCGATGGCGTACAGAAAGATATCGTAATCTAAGAGCTACTGGCCTCGACAGCATACGCATTTTAATACAGCAGAAAATTTGCAAAATATTAGTTTAGGTCGTACCAATGAAGGAATGACCGGCGTGAGGATAGCGGTGGGGCGTGCACCCTTGCATTTTTGTAAATGTGGTGAAAATGTAAGTTTTTATTCATTTTAATGCAGCTTAAATTTTCAGTAAAGATAGTTCATACTATTCTAATAATGAAAAAAACAGCCATACCGTTTAGGTGGTGGAAAAATGGTGCCATACCTGGTCAATGATTGCCGTTTTGGGGAAAATTTAATAGTGTCTGAAACATATAAAAAAACTATACACAAGTTTGAGTTGCATTAAATAAGCCGGCCAAAATAGACATTCAAAATATGTATCCATCCCCTACGAACCCCGGTTTACTCGTGGTTTGAGTAAGGTTTTCAAAAACGTGGGTATAACAGCGATTCATTCGTCGAGTAATAAATTACAACAACTCTGAGACAATCCAAATGATAAAATTGTTCCAAATGAAAGGTCCGGGATTTACGAAATTAGTTGTAATGATTGTGATCGAAAATATGTTGGACAAACGAGACGATCAATTAACACCAGATTTTGAGGGCATATGGCTCATCTAAAATATGGAAGAACAGATAAGTCTAGTGTTGCACAACATGCTTTTGACAACAATCATAGAATAGATATTAGTCATTTAAGATTAGTTAGAAATGTGACCAGTAATAGACAGTTGGATGCATTTGAGAGCATAGAAATTGTAAAATGTAAAAACAGTATAAATATAAATAGCGACAAGGGACCTGTACCGTATAGTCCGCTTTACGCGTTTGATTTCACCATAAATAGTATTACCCTATTTATACTATTTTTTTTTTAGTTTAAGATTAGTTTTAATCATCTTCCAACTTCGGATGCCAACTTCGGAGTGGAAACTACTCCGAGTGTTATAATTACATCAAAGGTTCCAGCCCTATCCAGTATTATTACCCTATTTTCAAAAATTCAAGGGTGCTCACTACACCGCTATCCTTTAGCCAACCTTCTTTGGGACGACCTAAACTGACATTTTGTAAATTTTCAACTACATTAGAATGCGTATGTTTTAGATGCCACTAGGTCTTAGACTATGACTGGCGAGTCGTAGATGAGCCCGTTGCCTTTTGGAGACAATCAAAACCATTGCCTTGCGTATTGTTATACAGGGTGGGGCAATAGTACGTCGGATGTCTCGAGTTCTATGAGAGAGAGAATTTTTTTAAAAAATGCAAGTAAAGTCTATAATTGGAAATTATTTTCGAACATACAGGGTGAGCCAAGAAAAAATTACATGATCAAGACCTATCGAGAAGGTTTTGGAAGCTGATAACATCAGGAATATCTATCTCTTCCAGTATAACGTTGGTGATAAATTCAAGTGACAAGTAAACAATTTCTATCTGACTTGTCCGAAACAAAAGTCATGTCTACAAGTTCCGCTTTATTAAAATTATTATTGTAAAATTCCAACTAGGGATTTTAAATTCAATACAAGTTACATGACAATTTATACCAAACTGACTTTATACTTCTCGAATTTGACACTTATTTATTTATAAAACGAAAATTACTGCCATTAGCGATAGGGAAGTACCTACTTACAAGAAATGTTTATTTTTCATTTCTACATCACATCGTTGAAAAATATACAGGGAGTTCAATTTGAAAAAAATGAGAAAATTCAAATTAAAAAGTTCTTAATTGAAAAATAATTTTTGGCCACTCTGTACATTTTTAGGGAATGAAAATTATTCAATAACATTAATTAGATGTCTCGTAACTGGTATTCAAATAAGTTTTTCTTAAAACACATAATTGTGACTGGATTGTTTTTTTTAATATCCATCTGCAGATTGCATTATTTCAACAAAAAAATTCAGTACATCCAAGTGGTTGAGAGATAGTCAAAATAATATAGGAGTGAAAGGAGACTAGAAAGGTGCTTCAAAAATATACTGACATACATACTTGGTCCAAAATGGTAATTGGTAAAATTGATAATTGGCTCACCCTGTATGTTCGATAATAATTTCCAGTTATAGAGTTTTTTTATTTAGTTTACTTGTATTTTTTTAAAAATTTTAGCTATCATAGAACTCGAGATATTGAAGTATGACGCACTATTGTCCCAACCTGTATATTTTATTTGTTATTCATTTGTAATATATTCATTAGATATATATTCATTTCTCGATTACAAAAAAATCATCAATAATAACTTTTCGTAAGCTTAGATGGTTCAATTCCAACTAAACTGCTCGTCAATAGATGCAGCTAATATAAAATTATTGTCCATTTTTATAGTATTGTAACTTTTAAAATAATAAACGGATTTTCAATCGGTTTTCAGCATATGAAAACCTAATCTTTTCTGTATGTTTTGATATTGAAAACCTTCATTCCAATGGTATTGTACAGGGTAGTAAAATCCTTGAGCAAAATCCGAATAAACTATTTTAAATACCCTAAAAAATTTTAGCCTAGGGCTGTATTGCTGACTTTCAATTTTTATTTTTGTAAAATTGTTAAAGAACAATTTATAGAAATTGGCACTTTTTCGTATTTTTTTGGATTAGTAGTAACTAGTAAAAATAAAATTTCTTATTTAATACGGTGTTTTGATAAATTGACGTTTACAAATGAGTAACAAATAATAGTATATTATTCAACGAGCAATTAATGTCAGTCATTATTAACGCACGGCGAGTTTTACGTCGCTAGCCGAAGGCGAGAGACGCAAATCGCCCCAGTTTATAATGGCAAATTAATTACGTGCTGAATACTATAATTTGTCCACGACCATTGTACTATTTTAAGTAGCTCAACACTTAAGTGCGTTGTTCGTGTACCTACGTTGGCGTAGCAACATATGTAAAGTGTTGTATAATGAATAGTTCATTATTCAATACTATTGTATATTGATTCCAGTTTATAACACTTTTCAATTTTTCACTTTTGTATTTTATTTATTTTTAACTGGATATCAGAAAACCTATTACTGTGGACATGTGTTTTTCTCTTCTCAAAACAAGAAGGTATTATCTCACTTATTGGGTATTGGTTTATTTATATTATTTATGGCACTGACAACGACGACGATAATAAATTAAAAAGATCGACTACTAGTATACCAACAAATATTCCTCTGAATTTTGTTAACATTGTTGAAAATATCACTCATCGCAATCTTTTGACAAAGAAGAACTTGACCTTCTAAATATTATAAACATATGTTAAACTTTGCTGTAGCTTCTTCTGATGGGATCTTGGATGATGGGGTTGAAAGTTGGGGTCGCAGGGGTTGAAAGTTCATTTGCCTGATTCATCCAAGGGTCTCATAAGGGTAGCTTGCAGGAATCAAATATCTAAAAATATAAATAATAACAATCAGAAAAAAACATCGTCGTCCCCGTCAGTGCTATTGTCACTTCAAAGGTCCCAGCCCTCTCTTGTAATATGTTAAACTACCTACCTATTTTTACATGTAAATAACTTTTATTATTATTATTAATGAAATAGTGGCTAATATTAAGTAAATTATACAAAAATCATTATAGTTAAGTACTAGTTAGTTCAACGTTCACTAACATTGTTACGTTTACAGTGGTAGGTAAGTTGTTTTGTTGGATAAATTGTTTTCCATCATCCCTATATTTAATTTACTTATAGATTGACCATGTCTGGGGTGTGCTATTGTCAACCTCACAGGGAAATTATTGTAATTGAAAGTAATCATTGGTATCAATTGTTCCTTTTGAATTGGTAGTACTTATAGTGTAGTAAAACTCTTTGTATCTGATTTTATTTATATATGTACTTAACTGACATTTTGTTATCTCAAATGTTCTTGTAGTATGTTAGTCGATGTATTTTATTGTATTATCCAGGACCGGCACGTGGGTCAGAAAAGTGGGGGGGAGGGGCTAATGATGGCTAAGCGCCGCAAGCGAAATTATTTTGAGAAATTCAAAATTATGATTTTTACTTTAAAATTTCTGTAACGCTGTTCACATAAACATTGAAACAAATCCTTCGAGAGACGCGTTTGTGGGGTACTCTTGACTGGTAACATAGCGTACCAGGCACTTTAGAAGTATATTCAATCTTTCTCTCATTGTATTAGGTTTAGGGTTAACTAGTAACAAGTGAAATAAAAAAAATTATATATTTAGTGGAAAATCTCACACCTCTACTTTAAAACCAATAAGATGCTTTATTTTAACTCATTATCATGGCAACCTGAAAAATTTCCGGAAACTTTTTAGAAGCGAGATGGCAAATAAGTGGAAATTTTTTGACAGTTGAGAAGGTTATATGATCTACACCGATCTGCCATCTTATCTATTTCCTTTCCAACCACTAAATAATGTACTTGATATTAATACGACATTTCAAGGATATAAGATTTTTATTTATTATTATCTGTAATGTTTAATTTAACATAAAACATACATTGCACTATAGTAAAATATCAAGTCTGATTTATACTTGGAGTGTGAAATTTTCTTACCAAATACCACACGAGCGTAAATTATTCGTGGAAATGATTTTTTGGAAAGAAATTTATCAATTAATTTTCAAAATATTCATGACCTCAAAAAAATTTCCGGAAATCATTTAAGCTCTTGTGATATTATAAGGGAAAACGGTTCAGTTATATAAATCATGTACAAAAATAAAATAAAGCAATATTCTTTGGTGATCACAAACGAATAATATATTTTTAATGAACCACCATATAACTAAACAGTTGAAAGAACATCAGCCTACTTTCTTCTTAGGCGATGAAAATATTTATGAGATTTCCAATGTCGTTCATGTCCATGAAGTTTCTCACAACCCCACAAGCGATTAGCAGTCGGTCTTTATGCTGTTATGCATCTTACATCTTTAGGATATTTATTAATTATAATTATTACGAATTAGAATTGATGGTTTATGGATAATCGGTTTACATATTTGGAAGAAAAGTGGGGGTGCCTGTGCCCCCAGCCCACCTCTCCGACGCGCCGCCCCTGGCAATAATATTATTTTTCTACATTGTATAATGTAAATATTGTATGTTATTGTGCTTCAAATGGTTTTCCGTAGCCATATTAATAAATTATTGTTACATATTATTATTATATGTTATAATATACGTAAACATTGTACAACAACTATTTCATTTTATACAATCAAGTAAACATACTCATATCTTACTCATTCATCCGAAAACGTATATAATTAGTCGTCAAATAAGTACGAAAAATGATAGATCTATCATCAACTTGTTGATGAAATGCAACTGTTGGGTGCAACAAATGAGTTTAGTTCTAATACGGCTTGAGATGGTTCTTGTGAAACAATGTTCTTGTGAAACACGGTTAACGTAAAAATCTAATAATATACTTGGGAAACTAACTGGTCCTCCTGGGCAGACCTTATGTCATGTACACGTGTTCAAATAGATAAAAGTAATTGTGACAAAACTGGTCCTCCTGGGCAGACTCTATTCCATGTACACATATATTTAGTAATACGTAATTAAGACAATAAATAGCAAAAGGTGTAATAAGGATCTGAAACATTTTATTTGGTGACATAGCTATTATTTTCAGAACATAGTTATTAATCCGAACAGCAAACAAATTAATTGGACATAAGTTACGATGATTCTTCGTTTATTTTGGATAAAAAATTTTATAACTTTGGATTTTACTTTAGAGACACTTTTGTTATAATCTGAAATAAAAAATTTCTTGTTGCATATTTTTTAAATATATTGTAGTCAAATCACACCGCGTGGGGTAGCACACCCCAGATATCACAAAATTATTCTTGTAATATTTCCTTAATAAACATTGGGAAGATTAAATTATTCCCAGACTAAGCTATAAATGAATTAGTTTAATTAGTTATTACTGGAACATTCCTAGAGTCAGAAAAGTACACTCCTTTAAAAAATCGTAGAATATTATAGAAAAGTGAGATATTTGATTTATGATGATGCAAAATATTGCAATGTTGAGCTAGATCCGATATTGGCAATGCTGCACGAAAATAGAGACATTTTAAAGGAGCCTATAAGAACATTATTTAGATTAGGCAAATCTCTACTATTGTTTCGGTTGAATGAAGTTTCATGTTTAAAAAGAATTACAAAAACTTACCTTCGTAACTCGATGACAAGACATACGAATTAAACAAAAATTTCCATCTAAAAAACGTATCCACCTCTGTGTATACCTACACAAAACGCAAAATCTTGTCAATTGTCAATTTCAATTTGAAAACAACAGTAGGTAGATAGGTATTTACATTCAACTGTGTAGAAATCGCGCCTAAAATCATGTTGGCGAGAAATACCTCATGTGGGTTACATGCGCACGACAGATCAATTTTGGTTCGTCAACCTGACATACCTACTTACCATTGTCTTTGTATCATGTACGCGATATATCTAAATTATAAAACGCGATAAAAGAAAATTTCATGACTATATTGACGAGAAAGACCCAGTTCCCAAAACTGCTGTTCGTGAAATATGCAGCATTTGTGGTACGTACCTAAAAAGTTTTCCAAGATTTCAAACCTGAACAGATATTTGAGGAATTGTCATCCCACTACTGTGACTAAAAAAACCTTAGGAAGAGGAAGAATTATGTGTCCAGAATGCAGTAAGATATTTGGACTTGACAACCGCACACGGTGTAACGCATAGAAGATATAAGTACGTCAGGTTATATATATTTTCTATGGTGTAACGTAACTAGTCACTGTAGTTGCGTGAAACTATAGAGAGCGAATAATATTTATCTAATTCTGCGAATTGTTTGGTCCCCTTTATAATACATGACGTCTATACCTATATAAATAATTATAGGTAGGTTTTTTATTTTAATTGTCTGTGACCCACTGTAATATTATTTAACAATATTAATATAGGGTAGGTACTTATAAATTCATTTTATCTTAAAAATATCTATTTATGACAGTTTGTAAAAGTATAATGTACTTATGTGTTGCTGTAATAAATAAGCAATAATCTTAATACCTTATATTCTTTTTTTTATAATAAATTGCATAAATTTATCTTAAAAATATAATAGGTATTTGTGCAACATTACCTACTTATTTATTGCATTGTTTTCTGAATTTAATTAAGAAGGTATCACTCACTCCTCACTTCGTTTCTACAAATTTTACATGACTATCACCACAGAATGTATCCTTTTTCTATGACTATCACTAATCTAATTTCAAGATACAAATTCGCACCAGCCGTTATAATTTGTACTTGCGTAGTAGCACGTGGCAGCCAATAATGGCAGCCAAGCGCCCGGCGCGTCGTTCGTAGCAACGATTATAGACTAAACAGGATTGCTTATCCTCATAAGCGCAACGTTAGACAAATCTCGTAACCCCCACCACGCTTTTGACGTCAGTGGATACGTACGGCGTAGATTCATTGCCCCACCGGTGTATTTCCCGGCGTTTGTGTAGTGTGTCATTTGTACATTAACATCGTGCCTAGAGAAGCCTAGCATCAATTTGGAATCGACCGTTAGCGCAAAAGGATGCCGGCCGAACTTAACCGGTGACGTCAGATCTTGTCTAACAACACGTGGCCGATAAGCAATCCTGTTAGTCTATAATCCTTGGTTCGTAGTACCAGAGATATGGACATATCTGGTGAGGTGAGTACTGATTAGTTTGCACAGAGATATGTTAGTATATAACATATATATGTGGTAGTTTGTGTTGACTGCTGAGTGCTGATACGCTGAAATGTTTTGTGCTGCTCGGTATATACACAGAAAACAGACTGCTTGTATCTTTTTTCTATGGGTATATATCATAGAAAATTTACCATACATTTTCTATGGTATATAGAGCATGATAAGATGATACTACGACCACAGAGTACAAAGACGAGAGGCGAAAGAAAGCCTTCTCTCCAAGACAAAATTTTTATGCGCATGTGCGAAATCGTCATTGTTTAACTGGTATATTAATCAACCTCACTTTTGTGTTTACGTTTTATGTGTTTGCTCGTGTTTAGATTTGTGGCCTTTTTGTTGTTGTTGTTGTTGTTGTTGTATTGTGTTTAATACAGATTCGTAGGTGTTGTGATAATAATAAAGATGAATAAGGGTTTTCTTAGATTCTAACACTGTTCTTTCAGTGTTTACTGAAGCAGTGTATAACCCTGGTGCCGAAATAGTGTGGAGTGATTCATCACCAGCATATGGACCGCTCAGAGAGATGAGGTGCGAAGGAAACGAAATTTCATAGGCCTGATATTTTAGAGGAGGTATTTTTGGTCATTTTCAGTTCTTCTCCTCTCAAATTCGGTCGCTTACGATTGGAATTACCACTACTACTCGCATTCGTCGCTTCCATCGCATAAAAACACTAAACACTCGCGTATAACACAATATTATAATTAATTTATATCGCGAATCAACCATACATAAGACAAAATGAAACGCCACTGTCGCGCCAAAACATACATGCATGAAACAGCGCATGCGTCAATATATCCAAGGAAATCCCGCGTCTTTACCTTTGACCAATGAAATTTAATTTAATTTAGAACCGCCTAAAACTCGCCAATGAGAGCGGTAGACCCGGTTACTAATGAGTTCTGCCCACCATTTCTATAGAGTGTACACAAATTTGCACACTAAAAAATTCTGTGATCCATTGCAAATAGGCAGACCGTTCAATTGTGATGGTGGTGGGATGGTTCAAAAAACATAAAGTATGACTTTAGAGGTTTAACAGAGAGGTTTAGTTAACTATTTTCCTAATTCAGCTAAGTATACCTACTTATTACTCAGTAAACATCCAGCTTTTTGATGGTTAAAAAACTGGCTGCTACTTTTTGCTCCCTTTTGGCCAAAATAGAAAAAAACTGCTCCAGTGTTGTCACTGTAAAACTGAAATCCGTCAACTATAGGTACATCAGGGTGGGTCTTAGGTCATTTTATGAAAAAAGTTCCAATAAACATAGGTCCGGAAGTGCATAGTTTTCAAGATACAGGGTGTTAAAATTTTAGTTTTATTTTCGTTTTTCCTTATGATTTTCTAAATAATGCAATATATTGTTGAAATTTGGTATTTAGGGGTTTTAGATATTAGAAATTTTACATTTATATTAATTTAGCTCTAACTTGTAGGGGGCGCCATCAACATGACTTTTTAGAAGTAAACATTTATCTTTTTTATGGTGAAAAAAGGCAGCCCTGTATAATGCAGATAACTGTTCGTCCTTCAAAATATTAAATTTTTACTTATTGTATGATCCGCTTTTAATTTAAAACGTTTTTAAGAAATATCTGATTAAAAAACAATTTCGATCAGAAATTATATAATATCAAATACCCCACTGTGCGCCGCCAAAACTTTCGCCTCTGTCCTGTGTACTCTGTGCTACGACCATAACGGAGAACATAGATAAGACCATAAGACACGGACTACGACGAGTTCATGTATAAAGAGTGACGTCTGTGGTAGTGAAGTGAGTGAGTCAGAAAGAGTTAAAAGTAAAATGAGAGTACGGTATAGGACTGTGGCTGTATATTTTAAACTTGTTGAATCAGCAGAAATAAGCAAATATATTTATGCATGTCTCTGTTTATACAAATAATACAGTTGAGTGCTGTGTCACACCGCCGGGGAAATTTCTTTAACAATATTTAAGTGGTAAGTATAACAAAACAACAAAGCTTTGCAACTCAAACAAATCCAGAAAAAAACAACTGCTGGATCATTTACGTGTTGTATGGAGTGAGTGACTTTCACCATCGGTTTCATCCTCAGGTTCCAGGTCTATAATAATCTAATCTCTAAGAAACAAAGTACCTCCCAAACTGATCTATCCTCCTAATACCAGTTATTGCCAAATCCTTGTCTTGTGTTGGGTACTTCATGTATTGAAGAATCTTCTTCCAGTTTTATTGACTGCAAAGTTTTACCTTGGCATCGAAGGCAAGCAGTACATAGTACCATCATGAGCTTCTTCCCTGTTAAATCCCTGCCATCTCAAGCTGGGTATGGATCATTACCGGTCAGTTATGAGGCAGTCCAAGCATTTTAGGAGATTTTATTGTTATCTGAGAAAATATATTCTTTAACAGTGGTCAATATTTCATTGCATTATTATTTTTTTGATGCATACACAAACACCTAAACGATGGTAACCTTACGTCTCTTGAAGTGTAACTAAAAATATTTTATTTTTAGTTTAAAAAGCCGAGGGTTTCAGACTTTTTTAATTTTCATGACTTCCTACCTCTCCTATATTTTCACTTATAATTCCGTCTAACTATTCTGTATATTCTGTAATAGATTATGTTGAATAAGGTTACATGCTGTTTGAGGATAATACGTAGGTACCTACTTGGATATATGCGTTGAGGTGCTTTATGTTTCACTTTCCTGTATAAGGAGGCGTGTTCCACTTTGATGTTTAAAAGCGTTATTAATGCATAATATATTATGGAACTAAAACTTTTGAATTTGGTATTTATTACACTTTGTGACTAGAGCTCCTTATATTATAATATTTTATAATTAAGTATAAGTATATTATGGATAAGAATAAGGTGAAAAATATAAAAACGTAAGGTGTTCTTTAGAACACCTATTTACAGTGTGCATTGTAAATTTGATAAAAACGTTTCTTTGAGAATATGGGTGCAATTCAGTCAACTCAGTCATAAAATTACAGATAAAATATATATTTTTCCAAAATTGCTTGGCCTGATAGGTTCTTATTATTTTTAATTTGTTATTTTAAATAATATTAGCTAGCATATTTCTATTCCCAAATTAGAAGTTAAGTACATGTCCACTTTCATGATAACAAAATACTGTATCAGATTATGTTTTCAAATAATGTCTATATCTGCAAAATAATTTGATTTATAAAACCTAATAATCTGCTATTTGTTATAAAAATGTATTGGAGATAAAGGCAATAAGAATCGTAGGTATATCTAAGGGGTAAAAAATTCTCAGATAATTTTTACCCTAATCCTAACCTAACGTAACCTAACCTAATTCTGTTTATATTTTATCTCCAAGCTAACTCATAAAACGTTTTTAATTTGCCATAACATAGGAATACATAACATTTTAAATCTCTTTGCTTCCTTGTTTAATATTGTTCCCTTAACACTACCTACTTGTAAAGAGAATAACTAACTTAGGTAGGTACCTAAAATATTTTCTTAAACATAAAATCGCCCCCTCCTAACACCCAAAGATGAAATTCTCTAAATGGCGGAGTGACAGATAAATGTCATGAGGTTTATTTAATAAAATTATTAAATAAAATCCACATTCGTGATAAAAAATTCAACTTTAGTGCCTTGATATGCAAATAACTATTACTAAATAATATGAAATATACTAAGTATTTGCAAATCAGCGGGTTTCATAATAAATAAATATACCTATATAATAGTATGTTATACAACGAGTTAATAACAGTCATTATTAACACAGGGCGTAGTTATGTTAGTACTTATCTACATATAGTTTCAGACACTTCGGAGCAACTATGAGTTTTGTTCCATCTCAACTAATAACGGACCTAACATGTGCAGGCTGCAGGAAGTACTTGTCATATTTTCCCATATACTCCCATTCCACGCAGGGGTCCTTTTGTGGTCGCTGCCTAATTCCAGCCGAGCCAGGTTTTATACGAAATGGACTTTATGAAACACTGGCCCGAACACTCAAATTTCCTTGCATCAACTATTCTGTTGGATGCACTGAAAACATGCGGCCTGAGGATATACCCCGGCATGAGAAATTCTGCAGTTTTTTAAAGTATAAATGCCCTATGGCTAATTTTACCCACTGCACATGGCGAGGATTTGTCCGAGATTTGCTGGAGCATGGGGAGCAGAAACACCCCACATTTATCCTGAAACAGGGATGGTTTGAGATTGATTTTGTCAACAACTACAACGAAAACTACCTGTTACCGTATGGCGAGGAACTTTTTATCGTCAATAGAACGACTGACTCGGTATCCAATATTTTTTCCTGCACGGTATCTTATATTGGCAGCAATGTAAATGCCGTGGACTATTTATACGAAATAACCTTGGTAAATGGCGGCAGAACGCATAGTCATAAGATCAAGAACAAGGTGACTACTTCAGCGCATATGAAAGGTGCGGATATACGGAGTATTTTAAAAGATCCCATGTCGATAGTTGCACATATTGATATAATGCAATCCGCATCAGAACCGCCTACATCAAAACCGCCTACTATCGCCTACTTAGATAAGGTGGATGAGTATCAGGATAGTCTAAATGTCAACGTTCTTAAAGAACTCGAATGTATTGTTTGTTTCGAGTACATAATATCATCTATCCACCAGTGTACAACAGGGCACAGTTTTTGTGAAAAATGTATAGTTGCGCTGAAAGGATGTCCGATGTGTAAACAGGGTTTTGTACAGACACGTAATGTAACTCTAGCTAATATTATCAGCGAGATAATTTTTCCGTGCAAGCACCAAAAATGTAAATTTGCATCGAAAGGGAAGGACATAAACGAGCACCAGGCAACTTGCATTTATGGACCATTTACTTGCCCTCTCAAAGAATATGAATCCTGTAATATAGAAATAACATATCCTGAAATATACGACCATATATTAAACAATCACTATGAAAATCTCTTGGAGATGGATGTTGTCACCATTCCGTTTGACGGACAAGTGATTTGCGAATATTACGACTGCTATATTATGAGGCACGACTTCAAGTTGTTTAAGATGCATTATATGTACCGTGATGATACCTTTCAATGGGCCATGCAGCTGATAGGTCCGCATGAAGATTGTTCCAAGTATAAATTTGAAATCGACATCGTAGACAATGGAAACAGCAACCACAGACTCTATTTAAAAGGTACATGTAGTGCTTTAAGCTTTAAAGATACTGCCTTTAACGAAGACAAATCATGGTTATATGTGAATTTTGCTCAGATTAGTTCAATGGTCACTAATGAACTTACCTATCGAGTTCGTATATTACAAGGCTAAAAATATTATAAATAACCAGTATCAAAGCTCTGAAGAAACTCAGTTTAAGGTAAGGAGACAGTAGTGGTTTATCGGTGGCATTTAATAAAAGGACAGCTTCATCTCTACACAATGCATATTAACATTAATCTGCAACTTTTACGCTCATTAGATTTTTTCCTTTGTAATAGAAGTCCGAGTAATTGTACAGCTTTCTGCAGTTCTTACGGTTATTTATCAGGATGATGTTTAAAATAGTGATGTTGTCCTAAAGTAGATGTAATTTGTAAAGGGTATTTGCTTGCTAATTCACAGCCTTTGTTGTTCAACTTTGTATAGAACATCACATTCAACAAGCATTTTGAGACTTCCCTTTCAATCTATTTGAGTGTTATTGGAGTAACTCATGAAACTCATAAAAAATGAGTTTCGTAACGCAGCACCAGTCGCCAATTTTCATGATTAAGGGTTTTTTTGGTGTTCTTGAAGGTGGCTTATTTTTGCTCTCCTCTATCAAAAATATAAATTGCTACAAAAATGTAAAATTAGGTAAATAAGCATTAAACCTCTTGAAATATTTCTGATCGAGGCAATACATTTTCTAGACAAGTAGGTATGGCAACTGGCTGGTGTAAAAGTATTTTTTTAAAAATGTCAACTTTTAAAAAAATACTATTACACCAGCCAGTTGCCATACCTACTTGTCTAGAAAATGTATTGCCTCGATCAGAAATATTTCAAGAGGTTTAATGCTTATTTATCATGCTCGATTATGACTATATTCAGATGTTTTTTTGTCATATAGGTCTGTAAATTTAAGGAGAAGGGTCTTCTTAACAGTGCTTGAAATTTGCAGCACCATCCGAATTACTGTTTCATAATGGCAACATGCTTTGGCAACAGAAATTGTTTCATATGCCCCACTCGATATAAATATCATTAACCTTACTTCTCAGCAGTAACGATACCCAAAGTTTCAAGAACACTAACATTGCACGGATAATGTAAGTAAGACAACTGCTATTAATCCTATTATATATATAGGAATAAATTTATATATCAATCACACACATATCCATCACTGCCAAGATACAAAGTGTCCTTTACTGATTTGTTTTCCACTACTGGTTACCTTAAATACATTTTGTGATAAATATTAAAAGTATAGTTTCCTAAATTTAAGACAATACTTAATATGTTGTTTTATGTTACATTTTCGTGATACTATTATCAAGTTTGCGAAATATTTGCTATTATTGATTATTGCCCGATATTTTATATTTACGCTTAATCCTGCAACGTCGTAACACGTGATTATATTAAATACAACGACAGGTCCGGGATAGAATTTAACATAACGAATAATGGAAATGAACGGAAACGGTCACTCTGAACAAAACAGTCGAGGCGCGAAGCTTGAGAGCTTTTCATAATTTTATTTTTGTTAGAGCTGTATTTTGTTAGATGAACCTACAAACATAGGCCTCTATAAGTTTATTTTTTTATTTATTTACTAACACATTAATTTGATCCATGCAAAAGAACAGAATTTACGTGGAAGGTATTTGTAAGTTTGGTGTAAGACGACATATAGATGTAAACATCACCTACCTATTTTTAAGTTCCGTTAATTTTTTTTTTGTAAATGGTTGTGATTTATTTTTTGTTAGATACCGTAGGACGACTACATTATGAATACTTTTTTAGTTCAAACTTCATTAACTTGCTGAAAGAATATAGTTGTCATTTGTTTCTATTAAGTACTGTAAAAGCTTCTTTAACTTTATTCCCATATTTTATGGCAAACCCTTTAGATGCCAGTTATTATGGAGGTAACTGGAAGTTAAATCGAAGTTTCTAAATATTTTCTGATGTTAAAATACTCACCCCATATTTGTGATTTATATTTACTCATAAACGTATCTACAAAACTATATTTATCACATAACATTTTTATACAAATAATAATTATTATAATACATTATTGTTTTTTTTTCATACCTATAATATCTTACAATATATCGAAGTACATAAAGGGGACTGCCTAGGTTTTATTTTTAAAGCCTTTATATATAGCGAAGTCCCCTATATAATGAACCATCCTGACATGTGATATGGTATCAGACACAAATGATCTCAAAATATTCTTGGGAACCAACTGGTCCTCCTTGGTAGACCTTATGCCATGTACACGTATCGTTATTATCTGGTCAGTCGCTGATCCTGTGACAAAACTTGGCAGACCTTATGCCGTGTCTATAAATATGTGATTTAAATCAAAAAATAGCAAGAGCTATGGGCTTCGAGCTCGGAAACTATAGTTCAACCCATCAAAGTCATACCGATTCAAAACTAATAGTTAACATGCAAGATTTCTACACTGTAGCAAACTTTTGATGAACTATACATTAATGATGCATGCGCAGAGCTACTTATGGGTTGTAGCAGGGTGCATGAGCGTTTCGCCGGAGTATGGATCAGGCCGTGGCAGCGAAATTTCTGGGACATGGCAATCTAAAAATATTGGTAAACGAACTGGTCGCGAGACCTTATTTCAAGTACACGTATCTTTAGTATCTGGTCAGTTGCCGACCCCGTGACAAAACTGTTTCTTATTAGCAAACCTTATTATACCATGTGCGTACACGTATTTAAGTATGTGATTAAATAAACGAAATAGAAAAAATATAGCACGAGCTCTGGATTTTAAAGCTAGCCACTGCGGTACCTACGACGTTACACCACAGCCGGCGGCTAGCTGAGACATTCAAACGGTGTCTCCCGGCAAAGTTAACAGAATTAATAATTTCGTAAACTGTAGTATCGGTAACCATGGCTCCTGTATCCTGTATAATTGTGCGCGGTATCACTCTGCGCACGTAAGAGTCGCCGCCATTAAGTTTATCTTTCGACGTATTTTGTGCCGCCCGAGACACGCGACCTCGATCTCCTTGTTAATACAAAGCAGAAGGGAAACAGAAAAAGAGATCCGATTCCACCGGCTATGATCTTGAACGAACTTGTCCTATGCAAAACCAGGTCCGGTCTGGACCATATAAATATACTGCACTGGGCAAATGTTCTTCCAAAGTACGAACCGTATTAATCTACCCGGCTATCTTTCTCTTCTGCTTCGTATTTATTTTATTCTTGTGACTATGTGTAGTATTCGTACTTGTAGCACAGCATACCGCGTCAAGTAATCTTGATACAGTGTAGTAATAGTAAGCTGTGCCTGTATGATCTATGAGATTATGATTTCTTTGGCATTTCACGCGCACGCATCGTCACTGGTTTATAAATGTTTTGTGGTCACTGCATATGGACACAGCATGGTGATATGGTTAAGTGAGTAACAGAGTAACCAACATTGGTCTCTTCCCTCTTTCATGAAGGAACGATCAAATCAACAACTTGTTGTGTAATATGTATGAACTTGTTCACTTGTTGCACTTTGGCTCACTTTGCACTCTAAGAAAGATTCCGTTAATATCTCCCTCGTGTATTCAAAAGTTGTGTTGCCTTCAAACCAGTGTAAAAAATACTTGTAAGTACTTAACATAACTGAAAATATTTAAATATATGTTATTTTATTCTCGTTGTGATTGTTGCGCAACATTGTTCTTTTACAACAGGGGTATCCCCTAAATCCTAATCTATATTCACATTTCACATTCAGTGCTGCGTAGTGCGTTTAGTTAGTCACATTAGTGCTGTTTACTTTTCTCAAATTTCACCGGGACGTTGTAGGTATTTGTAATAAATAATGAAGTCTGGGTAGGTTCTTAATATTCTTAACCTAAAATTTTATATTATTTTAGGTGCAATTCAAATAATATAGGTAGCTTCTAAAAATGGGAAGAACTGTTTAGTAAGCATACAAAAATTAAGAGACAAGCATTTACCTTTACCTATAGCTCCTAACAAATGAGGACCTACCTACCATTATTAATTATATTAAAAGATATCTATACCTACTATAACTATTTATATATATATATATATATATATATATATATATATATATATATATATATATATATATATATATATATATATATATATATATATATATATATATATATATATATATATATATATATATATATATATATATATATATATATATATATATATATATATATATATATATATATATATATATATATATATATATATATATATATATATATATATATATATATATATATATATATATATATATATATATATATATATATATATATATATATATATATATATATATATATATATATATATATATATATATATATATATATATATATATATATATATATATATATATATATATATATATATATATATATATATATATATATATATATATATATATATATATATATATATATATATATATATATATATATATATATATATATATATATATATATATATATATATATATATATATATATATATATATATATATATATATATATATATATATATATATATATATATATATATATAAAACATTTTTTCGTTGCACTTAGAACCATTTGCACATCAAACGGTTTTCGGAATATTGTTATTGACATCACATATTGTAAGTAGTCATAGGTCAGAAGTGGATGTCGTAAATAATGACCATTATATCTATAATATCATATACCTATATTATATATTACACCATACACTACCTACAATGGTAAAACTTATCCGTGATAAATTGGTGGTAAACAGATGATGTTCATGCTGGAAATTGACAATAATTGTCGACCCAGAAGAAGATCAAACAAAATATTTCATAGGAAGGCTCCTGTGAAATATAACTTGTAACTTGTTCTTTTTCTCCTTATTTTCCATCATCAGAGAATAATACTTACTTATTACTACTAACTTGATGGCCCAATAATTATGAGCAACACAATTAAAATTTATTTTGTCACTACAAAATTACTTGAATGTATAATTAGGCATACTTATATAGATATAGGTAGACACAAACAGCGTGAACACATTTACTATTTCCATATCTAGCCGTATAACCTATATCTAGCCGTATTGCGTATTTAAGTTTAAAAGATACTAGATCATATTTTCTATGCCATTAATATAACGAAGAAATGACTTACACTTTCTGTACCTATGCGATTTACCTATATATAAAATATTTAAACTTTAAACATGGAACATAAGCATGACAGTAAGTAGTTGAAATGACTTAATACTAAACTATTATTTGAATTTATTTTTAAAGATTTAGTTAATACGTCTACGGATATAGCATTTAAAAATTAGTTCTGACTTTTTTAAACAATTAGTGACATGTTGAGTTGTTTAAATTGGTGTCTATTTAAACCAAAGATTTCTAGAGTGCGACACGGATAAGTTTGGGGCAGCAAGGCGGTTGCCCTTACCAGAAGGAGGGGTGTTTCGTTTGCTGGTGTATCGTATCAACTTGCTAAATTAAATAATAAAGAAATGTACATTACATATAAAATGATAATAATATATTAAACATTATCTTATTTACCACTTCACAACTTCAGGCAGAACGAACTATGTCACACCAAACTGTTTGCTGTACCAAACTTATGCGTGTCACACTAGTAATTGTTAAATTATTATCAGCTATTTCTAACATACTTTTTTCCAAATATGAGAGCAGTAGTTTTAGAACCATGTATTGATAAACAATTGATGTTTCTTTAAAAAGTGAGAAAAATGATCGAGAAAACGATTAAGATGTTCATTAATTCTTACATGAGCATTGTTTAACCCTGTACGTAGAAAGTAGTATCTCAATCGACTATAATGTGCATATAAATAAGATTTACCAGTCATTTAAACAATTTGTTATGTAGCATATGATAATTTTTAATTTGTTGTATTACATTATCAGTAAAACTTGCCAAGTCGATAAAAACTATTAATATTACCCAAAGCTTTAGAATAGACAATTAATATAAAAGCTGTCGTTTTCCCGGATCAGAATCTTAAAATATTGTCAACAATGTCGAGAAAAGCAAACGTCTAATCTAATACCCATTCATTCATTTACATACAACAGAGTATTAAACATATTTATTTACATTTTTGTATAATCACAGTATATTTAATGCACTAGAATTTCATTATTATCGGCGTCGATACTGATAACAGATATTTTGTTGAACTGTACATTAGCATAGTTATTGAGAAAACTGCTGACTTCGGGATTAAAGTAGTCATTCCTAGTAACATGCGCCATTCCTCCAAACTTATCCAATACATCTATTTGTACTGGATCAATCTTCGCCACGTAAAACTCATGACCTAAAATAAAACATTTACATGCAGTTAATTTTAACTTTTCTTTTTATTAACTTATTACCGGCAGGCCAAGACTTCATCGCAGGGTGTCTTTCGAATAAGCTCTCTTGCCCAAAGGAGTATTCAATTGAAGTATTGTCTATCTAAAAGTGGAGGAGTTTTATTTAGATTGAAGTGAAAAAACAGTTAACGTTTATGATCATTACCTTTACATATTGTCCAGTTATGATAACTTTGGCACACCTGGGGTCTTGGGGATCGTAGTCCTCTGTACGGCAGTAGTCGGATTGGGCCAACGTTGCCATTACGGATACGCTCTTATTCACCTATAACGTATTTCTGTATCTATATTCTGATAAATGCATTTGTTTTCATTTGAAATTTCAAAAGGACGTTTTACTTATTACTAATTTATTTGTGACAGCTTTCTAGGTCTTTAATAATTATATTCTTGGTGCTGTTTTATAACGTTTTACTTATTCCTAATTTATTTGTGACAGCTTTCTATGTCTTTAATAATTATATTCTTGGTGCTGTTTTATAACACAATACTGATCCATTCAGATATATTGAGAAGTAAGCATTTTGGGGCAAAAAATATGTCGGATCAAAATTAAAACATTTCGTAGGGGAAAGACTTTGGTACAAAAACCACCCCCCCCCACCCCTGCGCATAATTCGCGATAAAAAATAGGGGTCCCTATTTAAAATTTCAAAGTCACCCCCATCCCTGCGCAGGGGTGGGGGTGGTTATATATAGTGATATATGGGGGTGTGGGGGTTTTGTACCAAAGTTGGTTTTTGTACTAAACCCCCACGAAATTATTTAATTTTAATTCGAGATATTTTTCCCCAAAGTGCTTAGTTCTCGAGATATTTTGATCAGGTTAAAACAATCACTCGGTATATATTCTCGGACATTTGCTCTTCATTTACGTGTATCATACTTGTATATACTGTATCATACTTATATCTGGTCAAGTTTCGGATTATATTATAAGCATACTATACGATACTATAAGCATTTATTTGTAAAAGTTCCTAGAAAAAGTAAAATTTTAGTTATAAGAAGCTACAATTTTTCGAGGGTAAAAAAATGCTCCTGTAAAATTTGCAATTTGTGACATACTTAATAGGTTCTGTCACCAATAATAGACGATATATAGTGGCTTTTTCCTAGAGTGATATGATTTAAATGTTAATGGTTTCCTTTATTATTATCAATATTATTAAGGTAGAATTACCAGCAAGTCAGTCGCAGAAACGTCCCTGTCGGTTATGTAAAGATACGGCCAACCAGTAGAATTATCTGCGGGTCCGTCACTCAACGATTTCAGGCTCACATACGGGAAACCCTTGATTGCGTCTTGTGTTGAGGTCGTGGCTATTGATAGCCAGTCTGAAATGAAATAAAACTGCTTACAATAATATGCTTATAATAATTATTATCAGAGATACTCCATAGTTTGCTTTTATATCATATACCACGTATAAAATCGTCTAGGCAGATTTACTTATCTACCGCATTTTTTGATCTATTTTATAATAAGTACTCTTCGGGATTTCCACATGTCATATGTCTCTTAAAAATTTAAATGAGCTCAAAGCTCAACTACATAAACAATGAAGTGCTATTTTGAAATTATATTCATAATACATTTTAAATCCATGTAAAGAAATTTAGAACGAGATAGAATAACATAACCAACCAAAAGTGTTGATGTCCAATTGTGACCAGAAATAAAGTGGCTGGAATTAAATCAATACTGTGCAATTTTGTGTGATGCTACAAACAAAATAAGCCTTCGAAATGCTTCTTGTCAGAACAAAATCCCTTTGTTTAAATAGAAATAGAAAGTTACCTTTATCCAATAATATTCTGCAGTTGTAATTGGATAATTTTCATCGAATACCTACTTTACCTTTATGACTTTGGACTACAGACCTTAGACCTTATAAATAAAATACATACCGAATCTCATAAGCCACTACTAGTAAAAATGGCCACCATGGGTGGACGACGGTTTTGGGAATTTTGTAATTCCCAACAACTATATGTTGCCCCAACAACTAAGTATATATTGGAACAGTTACTTTGCGAATAAAATGCCAGTTTATCGAAATTCTTTTATTTATTTTTTCTAATTGTAAATATGAAATTAACAACATTTTTATGATGTAGGTATGGACTTATTTTTACGGTTTAATTATATATTTTTTGTTGATGATTATTTCATTAATTGTTTGATAATCGAAAAATGCTGACAACTAAATATTGGAAAATGTGGTTTTTAACAAATTAAAATAAAAATAATTAGGCGTATCGTCGCCCTTAGCTCGAATAACAGCCTGAACTCTATTAGGTATTGTACCAACAGAATCCAGGGGTGAAACTAGCCCATATTTCTTGCACTTTAGCACGTAGTTGTGGTAAAGTACGCTGAGAATTATTTCTGAAGCGTAGTTTCATTTTGTGCCAAAGTGTCTATTGGATTCAGATCCGGGGTGCTAGAGGGATGTGACAAAACTTTAATGTCATGTTCTCCCATCCATTTTTTGGTAGATTTAGCCGTATGGCATTAGGCTCCGTCCTACATACATGGCCGACATACAACCCCACACCATGATGCCCTGTGGAAACTGTCCTTTTGAAGCAATTCTTATGGAATGCTTCTGTTTTTCCCCGAATCACACGCTTTGGGTAATCTCCCACGCATACATCAAATTTGCTTTCGTCGCTATAGATAACTTTGTCCCACATATGTTTGGCCCACGAAAGTTTTGATTTGGCCCAAATGTAACGATTCCTTTTTTGAGTTTCCGTCAACAATGGTTTTTCGTTGGCCTACACTCGTATGTCAAAAATTTATACCGCAAAGAAGTGCCTATCAAACATACCTTATAGAAACTGAGACGGCTCTCGTGGATATATTTGCGACAGGATTCTCTGAAAACATTCCTAGTTTCTTCATTTCAAAGCCTCCTTCGCGTCAGGCTGATAAAACTCAAGAACCGTGAGGAAAAGCAAAACATGTTCCCATATTGAGTTGCCAGTATTTTTCGATTATCAAACAATTAATGAAATACTAATCAACATAAAATATATAATTAAACCGTAAAAATAAGTCCATACTGTAAGGGCCTAAGAAATGTTTACACTAGAAAGCGATATGCCCATCGACTCCGACGTGGTAACATAAACAAACGTAGAGCGGTGCGGTCATAATTTGTTAAAATGCAGACGTTAGGTAAATATTTCGTTCGTCTTAGGGCACGAACTCATTTGATAATTAGACGTTTCAGTGAACAGTGCATAATTGTGTTTCGTTAGTTTTATTAATAAATAATTAGTGGACTTAATGACATTAAATAATTGTGTGTAGTTACCAAGTTATATCTACAAGTTGAGGTGAGTTATTCACTGAGTACTCTTGCATGTTTATTGTTTCTATTTACTGGATTGAATGATATATACTGGGTGATACCTTTAAAATGGACCTATGGTAAAATGAAATAGATGACGTTGTATATGTATGTCGTTTTAGTAAGTTAACAAGGCTATCTAGCACTGAGGTGCGTTTTTATGAAGTGATTGCTCCCATAACTGTTAGCTGCGTGTGACACAGTGAATGTGAGTTGATCATGGCCGTTAGCTGCGGTGACACGGTCTGACTGTTAACTGCGGTGACACAGTCATTGTTTTTGGAGGTGGGCCAAATGTCCCCTCTTGCAGAGGTAGTCGCTGTGGCAAAGGTAACAGCAGTTAACTAACTAACCTTTTATTTGTGTACATTGGCTGCGGTCAATGTGATATTATTGTTATCAATGTGATATGTGATTGTTATCAATGTGATATTATTGTGTTGAACAATGATTAAAGGTCTCACTCATGTATCACTTTGTGTGGTTACTATTGTTAGTCAATGTGTATGTTTGGGTACTCATGTTGTCTATATCTCTTGGCTAAGGTTTTGGACGACGCACGTATATTAAGGCCGGTGCTTGGTGACCGCGTTATCCTGGCGTCCAACCTCAAAGTGAGTGACATTATTATTATTTATTTATGATGTTAGTTATTAATTAATTTGAGTTTGCCCACAATAAATCTCAAATAAATAAATGAACAAAAGGATACCCTAACAGTTAATCATAAAAAATGTTGTTAATTTCATATTTACTATTAAAAAAAATTAAATAAAAGAACTTCGAGAAACTGGCATTTTATTCGCAAAGGAACTGCTTGTTCCAACAGTTGTTGGGGCTTATTGGCAAATGTCACTTATTTGTAGTGGCAGCATCGGCAGCCGAATGCAAATCTTGAATCACTGCGTCAGCATGATGTATCAGCAGCTGCTGATACATCATACTGACAGTATACTCATAATAGTACTGATAGTACTGAACAGAAATAGGAAAAGAAACATCTATACATCGCTAGTGCCATATGTAGGCGTTGTTCTGTTCGCTCTCGGTCATGAACATATTTTTTTCTGTTTTTGTTCTGTATAGGTACTATCCTACATATTTATATGCATCGATCCAAAATTTATACCGCCTGTATGTGGTCATTACCGGAATTGTGGATGATATATCTGGCCATCAGGGCTACCTTTGATGGGTCTGGGGGCGAGCTGGTGGTTGAATCACCACTGCAAAGTCCACAGAGGATTAAGATTGCCAGCGGTACCAGTAGATTCGCCTGTAGAGAGAAAAATACAAGTTATTTTTGAACATGCGTGCTAAACATTAGAATATAAAACTTACTGTATAAATTGCATCTTTATCAGAAATGATAAGAAAAAGATAATAAGTATTAATACAAAGGCAAATATTTTATTTTTAATTTCCTCATTCATTTTCTCCAGCAGATAAAATATATGCAATTCTAATCAGTAATCGCAATTGGTATTATCTGCGTGATAATCCTTATAACATGAGAAACTATTAAGTTCTTAAAGACATTATTTATTGTTTTATCTAGTGCCCGTAATGTGGTATTTTATAGGATTAGTATTATAAAAAGTAGGTAGTTAATAATTTATTTTAATTCGATAATAATTTATTACTTTTATTAGGTGATGACACTATTGATTGTTATGTTCGATGTTGGCACTCAATTAAATAAAATACGATATTCGAACTTTAAAGATATAGAAGTGACAGTGAAATATACCGTTAAATCTTTATTATATATTTATTTTATTTATTTTATTTTATTTATAAGTATTTTGACTGCAATTGACCTACATCTATTTTCTGTTTATTTTAAGTTATGCCGTTGATTGAAGGTACTCCTTCAAACAACGGTTATACTCAATACTGCCTAAATATGTTTCGGTGATTCTCGATGTTTAGGAATCTGTGAGTTTTACATTTTTCAATAAAAATACTTAAACATTGAGGTTTAGTAGCTCTTACAGAGATACTGAGCCCGGCCCAAGGAATTTGCTGTTAATGTTGAAAATTACGTCACAAATCAATAACTAAGCAAATTCATTCGACTGTTGTAACTGTAAAGACTAAAAATTCAAAAAGCATGTTATAAAGAGTAAAAAAGGCCTCAATATTGTGAAAATTTTGCTTCGCAATAATCCAAAAAAATATTTTGACCAATATTTTTTACAAAAATCCATTTTGCAAAATAATATGGGTATTTTTTTTAAATGCAGTGGTGTAGCGTTTCTTACTCTGTATAACATGCTTTTTGAATTTTTGGCCTATCTTTACTTTTTACGGTTACGACAGCCGCATAAATTTTTAATTTCTATATTAATTTGTGACGTGATATTCCACATTGCAGCAATATACCTTGCGTATGGCTCAAGACATATGTAACAGCTACTGAACCTCCAATTTGCAAGCATTTTTATTGAAAATATTGAAACACAAATACATTTTTTGCAGTATTATTTCGCTAAAAATAATTTTGCGCAAATTTCACACTTGTAACATCGAAATATGAGACCTAAAAACCCGAGTAAAAAATCCTCATTATATAAATCTCTTCACACGTGCTACCGCATTTTTAACAGCGTTGTCAAGTATAACCGATTTCCAGGAATTTAAGGAAAAACAAATGATTTTATATACATCGCCCATCACAGTATGACATTATCATGTGGTATAACAAAATATTGATCACACTATATACATTTCGTCATATCATAAAACAATTGGATGGTGAATGTAATGCAGAATAAGAATGTTTCCCATTCAACGGATCCATTTTACACGCTCCTCGGCCGTGTCACATCGGCATTGCATAATACCATCGAACGTTTTGTGGTAAAGTGGGGTCAACAATAATTCTTAAAATAGAAGTAATAGTTATTTTTTAAATTAGTGTATTATTTTGATTAGTTTTGGGTTAAAATTGATTAGTTATTAGTATTCTATCAAAACATAACAACTTGTTGAATGAAAGCGCCCTTATAGTGACGATTTTAGCTTGCTTACAGCAAGCTAAAATAAGTTATACTGCCAGTTATACTGATAGGAAAGTTTTACTGCCCCGATCTCCCATTGCGGCAATTGTGGGTATCCTTTGAGAAATTTTTATGTCTCTTATTTCGATGTTACAAACCGTACATATTTATATCAACCAATCAGAAGCTTTTAGGACACTCACTGAAGGCAAAAAGGTATGGACAACCCAAAAGTTTTCAAATTTTAACGCAAGTTTGAAGATAAGTATATCACTAAAACTTAATATAAAAAATTGAAAAAAACTACAACTATTCGCTATAACTCAACTAAAACTTGCAAATCGTACTATAATTAACTAAAAATTGCAAAAGTGGTGTATACTGAAAGACATGTCAAGTGATTTATTGTAAATAATATCCCAAGTTTGTAAAATCATTTTCTAACCGGACCCCATACTAATTTTGAATATTAAGTAAATTTTGCCGCAACTTTTCGAAAAATTACAAAAGTTTTGCAAATTAGGAATTACTGTTAAAATAATGTTTCGAACCTGCATATCAATTTGCATAATGAGAGAACGGAAATAAGTTTTATACTTGAGCTCATAATTTTTTTAAAATAGAGGGTCAAAATAAGTAAGTAAAAGTTTCGAAACAGGGTTACACAGATGTTAAATATTATTCTAAGCCGTATTTTGAATTTGCAACGTTTCGGGTTGCACGTCAAATTTTTTAATGATGTTATGGCAAAATTTACTTAATTTCAAAATTAGAATGGTTCTGATTGACAAAAGAGGTTGCAAACTTGGGATATTATTTACAATGAAGCACTCGGCATGTCTTTCAGTTTGCACTACTTTTGCAATTCTTTTTGCAAAAACTATAGCGAATTGCTGTTTTTTCAATTTTGTATTGTATTTATTTAATTTCCGGACCTTCAAATGGGTTGCAAAGTCAGATTAAGGTTGAAAATTTGTAGTGAGAGGCAAATAGATGCATTTATTTTGGTTAACTATAAATACTTAAAAAGCTTCATGTGACTGTGACCTGATATTACAATTCGTTTCAGGCACTAGCTATTATTATAGTGATGATTATAATATAAGTATTTTGTCCTAACATCTTCGTATGAGCTTGTGCTGTTGTTTTGCAATGAAAATAATGTGATTTTTTGCATAATTACATTGCAAAACCACAGCACAGGCTTTTAAGAAAAATTTGTGACAGAAAACCTGTATTATTATCATCACTATAATAATAGCTAGTGCCTGAAGCAAATTTGATTATCAGATATGTAGCTTTTAATTATTTATAATGCATCAAAATAAATGCATCTATTTGTCTCTCACTCTACAAAATCGCGACCTTAAATTTTAGTAATTAACTCCAACCTTTTGTCCAAATTTGAGAAATTTTGGAATTTTGTTTTGAAAAATCGACTTCTGCAATCAAAGTTATACTTTATATTTGTTTGGTTACCATAGCAACAGATACGAATGTCCGGAAATTATCACTCCTCCATCAGACAGGAGGAGGTGACTGCGGAAGGAAATGTTTGACAGCCACAACGTCTGACGAGATAAAATTTATATCGTTTGTATATTTAAAACTTATTAAGTCTGTAATTTTCGTACTGAATCTGCCTAGATTGATAGGAAATTTAATAAAAATGTTTGCACTCCAACTACTGCGAGAAAACTTGCTAAAATATAATATGATATGATAATATAATATGAAAATATGCTAAAGTATAAGAAAAAAATAGGTAATTGGTTTTTACTATTTATTATACTAATAAATAATACAAAACGAAACTCTTTTTCCGAACAATCGGATGGTATTCCAAAGCGATTAGAAATTCCATTATGGAATTTCGTAACTACCGGACTTAATGTATTATAAAATCTTTTATCAACCAAACAATTTGTAGAGAATTTTAAATTTAAGCGATCTAAATAAAGTAAACAAAATTGCTTGGCATCTCTACCACCGGTTAATATTTATCTCGCAAGTCATTATTGCCATAGGTATTTACCTTCATTTTAACAACAGTACACACTCGCTGTCTACGCACGACTGTCTACACACACAGCCAAACAAAAATTGGATTAGCCTTTACTAGCCTTGCTTACTATGACCACAGACTTTATAAACGGTACACCGATTCGCATGTATGAGTTAAAGGTCAACTAGACAATACGGGAATAGGATAAAATTTATCAGTATTATCGGGTGTTACCCGATTACTTATTTTATATTTATCCGATTGATGACAAGGTCACGGAAAATGAACAATAGCACAGATGCCGTCTAGATTTCGCGTAAGGTTTGCTTCTGTAATCTGTCACGTAAAGATTTTAAGTCTATCTACAGTATTTTCAAAAAATTTTAAATCACGTGTTTGTTGTTATGGTGCAGATGTGAGTATGCTTTTGTGTTATTTGTGGATGTTGATTGTCACGTATACGATACGATAAGTATCATGTGTTTGGCTCTTGTTCGATCAAGTTCAGAACCAATGCCAAATTTTTACGATCCTATTTTTATTTTTCTTTATTTGATTCCGAAAAGTTAACTATATGTTAGTCCTTTATGTTAAAACACAAAACAAAATATATATATTTATATATATATATATATATATATATATATATATATATATATATATATATATATATATATATATATATATATATATATATATATATATATATATATATATATATATATATATATATATATATATATCAGCATATAGCATATTATTATTCCTAAATATATACCTACCGTATATAATTAACATACATTTGAATCTAATTTATAACTTCAAACACTTAAAGACAGTCTAATATTCTGCTCTTAGACCTATTCAAAGTAGTACATTCTTTTATAATAATTCTTCGTGCATTATATTCCCTAAAATCATCACAAACCAATACATGCATACAATCAATGTTCCTACATGTTTGCTCTCGAATGTTAATTATCTCAGTTTGGTAAATATGAATTCGATTATTAAATATTACATACCTGTCCAAGTAATATGGTTAAAACTCATTACCTATTTAGAATCTTAATTTTAAATGTTGTTCAACGTTCAACTCTTAGCCATTACATTTAACATTAATAAAATTCGTGTTTAACTAGAGATAATATAATCTTAATACCACCATATAATTCTCGCACCTCTTTTTTATAGCAGTGCAAAACTGTTATTTTCAAGAAAATTTAAATCCTTACACAATAATGAAAAAGAATCCATTCATATTTAAGGTTGGGATTTTGTAGAGTGAGAGACAAATAGATGCATTTAATTTAGTTAACTATAAATAGTTTAAAAATTAGATAAGACCTGATATTCAAATTGCTTTCAGGGACTAGCTATTATTATAGTGATGATGATAATATAAGTTTTTTGTCCTAAAATTTTCTTATAAACCTGTGCAGTGGTTTTGCAATGAAAATAATATTATTTTAACAACAAAAATGCACATTTTCATTGCAAAACCACAGCACAGGCTTTTAAGAAAATTTTGGGACAAAAGACTTTTATTATAATCCACACTATAATAGCTAATGCCTGAAACTAATTTGATTATCAGATCTTATGTAGCTTTTTAATTATTTATAGTTAACCAAAATAAATGCATCTATTTACCTCTCACTACAAAATCGCAACCTTAAATGAAAACCATGTAACTTAACAGTAATAAATAAAGTGTTTTAGCCATAGTCTGGTTGGATTCAGCCAAAATCTTCATCGTCAAGTCAAATGCAAACGTTTTGTTTTAATCTCACATTTATATACATATGTCCTGAGAAAGGTCACAAAAATTACCGAAAGCTTTGACAATAAAGCAACTGCATCTTCAATACGAAAAAAGTCAATTTCGTGAGTCATCTTGAATATTTATTTTGTTAAATATTCGAGAACAGCGATCCCAAAATTCTCAAGACACCGATATTGAGTCTGACCATAAACGAAAAAATTGCCCGCTATGTTGGAGCCGCCTTCAACGCCAAAAAGGATATATTTACAGTCCCTTTTGGATAGCCCTTCTATTGATCACAGTCCAAAACAAAATTAATAGTGCCATACATTTGCGAAAAAAATGTTTTTTATAAGCTAACTTAAAGCTTTTCGTGCTGTATAAGAAGATTAGCAAGTTAGCCTGGCAAGTTATTTTAAAAAATGGCTCATTTAGTATAGGTACTTTTTGAAATGTTATATTTTTTACAGTAGCGGTTTGTCAGGGTAGGCAAGCTAGACGCCGCGTACCTTTAAAAATTAGTTCGCCCCTCGCTCCTCAAAACCATTGCAATAATTAATAATTACAATAATGTAGTGCCATATTGCCCTCATTATCTAATTTCTGATTATGTTCTTATTTCAAGGTAAATGAACAAACCATGTCCAGTATACAAAACAATAAACTACTCAATTTTGCTGGCATGAGGAATGTTCCTAGGCCAAGACCAGCTTATTAAACAATTATGATATGAAACTTGGTTACGTACACGGATTGTACTGGCTGGCCAAATATTATATAAATCATTGTAATTAGGTCAAATCAATCAATTAGCAAGAACTAATCATTGTTACTATGTTTGAATAAACAAGACAAGAACATAGACACAGTCAAGTGGTCCTGACTATGTCTATGTTCATTTTGGTGGTTTACCCACTACATGGCGATCCTGCCAGGATAACTGGCAGTGATCACCACTATAATAATAATTTCTCCTATTATACCTACATATTACTAAAAGTGCACCTCACCAGCGTATCTACTTGCTAGTGCACTGAAAATGGCGGCTTCGGCAATACGGCAATGTACACCTAGTAGTGTATGTTTTTGCTATTTTAGCTAGGCTTCTATTTTCTTCCATCCACCATGTTAAGACAAAACCTTGATTCATCTGTAAACAATACATTCGACCATTCATGAATATTCCATTGTCCATAATTTTCAACGAAATTTCTTCTAGCAGCACGATGTACACACAGGCAATAATTTAGGACCTCTTGCAGGTCTCCTAGCTTTTAAATTAACGTCTAACAGACGTCTATATACCGTCTGCTCACTTACTGCAACATCACGAATTTGACGAAGATCTTGCTGAACATTTACCGCACTATTTGATCGATTTCGTAAAATTCGTAATCTCAAGAAGCGATCATCTCTTGGAGAAGTTTTTCGAGGGCAACCAGAACCCACCCTCCGAGCAGTGCTTCCTGTTTGTCCCTACTTGCGGATCGCTCTACAAGCAGTCGCTTCAAGAACTCCCACTGCACGAGCGGCGTAACGTTTACTACGTCCATCGGTTACTAATGCAACTGATCTTGCTACTTGTTCAGAGTTTATTTGAGGCATCTTACGTAACAGTCGCTAAAACTTTTTTACAGACACTTAATGACACAACAATATAGTGAAATTGTGAGTAATTGCTATGACAACGGTAACTGTTTTTTCATAGACAATGTGATCCTACAATAAATTTAATGTGTGGGATAAACGAAAGTTTTCGGCAAAAAAGCTGTAATTTGACAATTTTAGAGATAGATCAGGGAATAAAAAACAGAATGCTCGTAAAAGACGCGCCTTTCATATAGAGTGTAACCATTTTCGATACCATTACTTGATTAACACACAGGGTGAGTTAAAAACTAAGAAAAAAACATGGTTCGAGGTTTTCCACTACCATCAAGGAGGCTTTGAAAAAATTTTCACCCCTTTATTTTTTTTGAAAAGCAAGATAATTACCTACCAACCAAAAAAAATAAATCAAAAACATTCGTTCAGAAATAACAAGGTTTCAAAGTTGCAACCAAAATTAGGTGCGTCACTTTTTTGGAACTGAGTGTATATACCGGGTGACACAGGAGGCATGTAACGCTCTGTAACTGTTACTTTTTAAAAGTTAAAATTTTCAACTTTGGGAGAGTTGTATATTACATAATTGTCCTTTTTTTGAGTACATCAAACATTTCCTTAAACTTCCGGTTTAAGCGGAAGTGACGCAAACTTTGTTATTTTAAATGGTACCCTGTATATTTTTTTTGCCCATCCGATTCGTCTTTAAATTCTCTTTTCAACCATGTATCGCACCATGGCATTTGTTTTTAAACTGACATTTAATAATCATTTTATTGTATTAAGCATAGGTGGCCATGATATGAACCTTGGCAGATATTGATGCTTAGTGTGTCGTGATATCGAAAGACTTCTGGGACGCAACTTTGTGTCTCATATTTTTTTGGGCATAATCAGTAGCTGAACAGACTAACTAGATCTTTCTTATTTAAAAGAAAAAAATCTCTAAACAACCAACGATATTATAAAAACTAAGATAGGAACTCCATTTTTTTATTTGACCTACTTAAGAAATGCTTATTTATCTTTTATTTTCAGCCATTACAATTGCTGTACCTATCCCATTTTGCTTTCTTCATTAAAATTAGTATCGATAATTATTGCATAGTAATGAACATTGTTACTACCTACGGTAACAAAAATATTTAGTTAGGCAGGCGGTGGAAACAAAATAAAAGAAGGTAAAAGGAATCCCCACATATTTTTGTTTTGCAAATAATCAGAGGACTTGCTACCGTATTTCTAAAAATCCTTTTACAAAAATGTATCTAAAAAACTATAAAAGTGAAAAGGTATGACGAATGTTACACTCGTTTATTTTACTTGCAGGTCTAAAATGGGAACTCTAAATATTCCACGTGGTATCAGGGATAAAATGATTTGCATTATATGCAAGAACTACCTATCATATTTTCCCATATCAGTGAAGAACGACGGATCCAGCGGCATATGCGGGCGTTGCGTAGTACCGGAAAAGGAAAATTTCTGTAGGGACGAGGCCTACGAATCCATAGCTCAGTTCATCCTATTCCCGTGTCAACATAGCATCACCGGCTGCAAGGAGGAATTAACACCTCACGACCTTGAGGAGCACGAGAGGTTGTGCGAATACCGCAGATCTCCTTGTCCCACCCGGAACCATACCAAGTGCCTTTGGAACGGGTCCAATGGCGCATTACTTCAACATTATTCAGAAACACATGAAGATCTTCTAATAAAAGAGTCGCAGTTCGAGTTGAACTTCGTTGATTCTATTAAGGAGACTGCCCTGCTGCCTTTCGGAAACAACCTATTCACAGTGAAGAAGGAGGTAGATCCCAAGATGAAGCTTTTCCAGTGCACAGTCCAGCATTTGAGATCAGCTGGAAATACTGAAAATTACAACTACTTTTTAAGGATTGTAAATGCCAGTTATGTTAACTGTTCCAGTACATTACCAGAACGGTGCACTATGGACGGGGATAACATCACCAAGGTGTCCGCGGATTTAGTCAAAGAAACACTTCGCAATCCAGCGTCTGTCGTAGTGAACATTGAAATAGTGAAACCGGGTCATATGGCAATCACAGAAGAAAAAGACCCTTCGTCTTCCAAAGAGAAAGATCCTAATATTAATTGGGATATGCTGGGTGAACTCGAGTGTCCCGTTTGCTACGACTTCATGCTTCCGCCTATTTTCCAGTGCATCAATGGGCATAGTATCTGTACGAACTGTAAACCCCAGGTAACAGCGTGTCCTATGTGCAAAGCAAATACAGATACCAAGAACATTGTGCTCGAGAAGATGACACAGTTTCTAATATACCCATGCAAGTATCATAAGAACGGATGTACTTACTCGTGCAAGTCTACCAAAATCCAGAAGCACTCAGATAGCTGTGAATATGGCCCGTGTGACTGCCCCTTGGTCGATGTAAAAAATTGCCAGATCAAAATTAACAGAAAGGATTGGATCAGCCACATGGAAAATCACCACAGTGAATCACTCTTAAAGTCTGATACGGTAACTGTTCCATTTGTAAGAGACGAGAACAAAGTGTATTGCCATCTGATAGTATTTTCCGAAAAGACCTTCAAGTTGGTACACAAGTACGATAACGAGAAGTTTTACTGGGCGCTTCAGCTGATTGGGCCCCAAGAAGTGTGTAAGGAGTTCAAGTTTGAAATTGAAATCGTAGATATGACTGAAGGTGGCTTTGGGTGTTACTTTAGAGGGCTCTGTGTCCCTCTTGCTAAAAATGCGGATAGTTTTAAAGAAAAAGGTAAGTATATTATGATGACATTCGAGCAATTAGGGTCTTTTATCAATGACCATTTTACTTTCAAGATTCGTGTTACTAAGAATTAATTTTTACTTATTCCTTTTCTACACTGGTGGATTTTTGGAAACTTATTTTTAACACTTATTTGTATACCCAACTCTTTCTATACCATCCACTCCACTTTCAATTAACCTTTCATTCCATCAATCAGGCTTTTTTGGGCTGTTTTTAGAATATTACAGCATTATTTTTAACAAATCCACCAAATAAATTGTTTATTTCCTATTCGTATTTGTTTATTACCTAGTATTTCTATATATTTTATAGGTTCGATATGTTACCAGATTATTATGTAGCTAAGAATATTTAAAGATTTTGTTTTCTTTAGCAACTTTATATGTATGATCTTTTAGGTTTTTTGTACCATTTAATAGATTATGTTTGTTTTTACTTCTTTTATATAAGAAGCAAACATGCATGTAAGAAAGAAAAATATCGATATAATAGAAATACCTCAAAATGTGCCGTTTATTATAAATAGTTTAGTATAGTATAAGATATCTTTTTATTTCACTATACGTGGACAGTTATTATTTTTTTAAATACAATATATTATACATTTTATAAGCCATTTTTAAATAAATACATATTTTATCTCAAACTTTTAGTATCTGATTGAAAAAAAAGCCTAAATCAGAGAATATTGAGAGAGAGAAGAAGTTGCATTGCTTGTCGGCGTCTTTGATGTTACTTAAAGAAAGTTTACACTCCTCAGTGCGAAACATCGTTCTGGGTATTGCAGAGAATTTGTATCAATTTTGGAGGTTAGATATTAACTTTTGTGACTTGTGTCCATATAGACCAGGGCTGAACGTCTTTGAAAATGGCAAAAAGTGAAAAAAAATAATAGTAGGATGAAACCCATTGGACAGGAAGAGAATATAACAAAAATGAAAGGAAAAATAATTTACGGGCCATCTGAGGTCGGGAAGTGGAAGGGGGTGAATTTTTAAGGGTAAAAAACGGTTTATCTCCGGATTTCCGGCAAAACTACCCCCTTAATTTTCAATCGAAAATTCTCGCGTCAAAATATCTGCTTTTTTAAAAAAGTGGTGGGCTTTTTATTCGTTACTTTCTGATGGTGTAAAAAAAATATACATTACTATGGTAAATGTTCTCAGAAATTGCAAAGAAACAAAATGAATGAACAAAAGAAAGATGTAAAAAAGGTTTCTGAAAATGTGCTTCTGTGCTATTTTGAGGAAAAATCAAAAATTATAAAACCTACGTTATGGAGTGTCTACTCGAATGTACTGGTGAAAAGTACATTAAATGTTAAGGAAAATATTGATATAAGGAAGTTTCCAAAATTGGTCCCGCTCATTAAGAACAAAAGCGTATGATACCGAGGAAGTTTTTTCAAGGGATGATATCAATAAATTTATTCAAGATGCTGATAACGAAACAAATTTACTTTATAAGGTACAGATATTATCATAATTTTGTAAGATTAGTAGTAATGCAGGGGGCAACACTACATCCATAAAACGTCACGGTGGCTTGAAATCTGCCTCCGTAGCAGAAGCATATATATATAGAAGATAGTTTGAATAATAAAATTGAAATTTCTAACAAAATATTGAATTCACATAAATTCACTATTAGAATTCACTATTAGACTACTTATAAATGTTGTAAATCTAGCATGCCATAAAACTGATTTAAAATAATCTTGGTGGTAATTATAAAATTTTAAAAAAAATAAATCAAAGCCAATAATGAGAAGATTTATTGAACGAAAATACATAATTTAGTTAGTTTCTTTAATTACAAAAACAAGAAAAGAACAAATGCTGCAATGGAAAGTAAAAACTATCATAGTAAAATGTTTTAATTATCATTAGAATACTTGAACAAAAATATATTTTTGTTCAAGGGCGCCGCCCTTCCTAGAATATACTTTGCCCTTCCTAGGCAGCTTATTTACTTACCTTATATATTTTCATTTTTACCTTATTATATACCACTAAATAACTTAAAGTTAAGTTAAATACGTTTATCATTGCAAAATGAATATAATTTACGACGACAGTTAGTAGTAGTAGCTGCTATTTCTAGCCGGACTTGGCAACACTGCATTCGTCATCGTATATTACTTTTCTAAATATCTTACCTTTTAGGTAAGTTTTTTATCTAAATATTAAGTGCTGTAGTAATTCTTGAGACATTTCTTAGTGAAAAAAAGATGGATATAAGAAATTCTTTGAGCAAAAAGCCTTGGCTTGAGGAGAACCTGTCAACTTCTGGTGCATTGGCAGCTACAACACCACGCGAAAATGACCTACCTTAACACGGAGAACCTATTAAATATTAAACAAATACTACTTAATGACTGTCCCAAACAAAATAACAATCGGTTATTTCATTCAGAGTGGTTTAAAAAATTTAAATGGTTGGAATACTCTGTAAGCATGGATGCGGCCTTCTATTATGCATGTTTCAGTTTCATAGACAGTTTCAGCCATTTGGAAATAAAGAAAAAATGTATATAAATAAAAGGGCGAATAAAAGGCCCTTCCAATAAAATTAATTGCCCTTCCTGAAATAGCTTTCTAGCTACGGCTCTGGTTTAAGAAAACTTAAAAAACTGCCCTAAAAGATGGGCACTTCGAAATGATTGTCGATCTCTGTAATTAAAAATAACTATGCAAGAAATAAGCAGATAGAGCGGAAATAAACTCTTAAAAATAAAATGTATACGTATGACTTTATCTTGCTTCTTGTATTTCAATGTAAAGTACTCGAAAATATAAATATAGTATCTATACAATATGCAAGAGATAATTTATTAAAATCAGAGAAAATTTTATTGACCTGTAAAAAGAGGCTCTCCTTGGCAAAATCTTGGGATATTGAACCAAAGATCACTGGTAAACGACAAAAAAAGTCAAAAGGATTTTGGCCTTGCTTCTGACCATTTAATATAAAATTCTATAAGATTATTTCAAATTCAGGTTATTAAGCAATCCTTGCACTTAATAATTAATCAATTAACAACACGGTATATCAGCATGGGTGAAGATGAATCACAGCGTAGAAATAATCAGCAGTACATGTCTGTCGAAAGGCATGTGTATTTTATTAAAATTTGACTTTGGCGACGCCATTCTGGGGTAAAAGTCACGCCCGTAGTAACTTAAAGAACACACATGTAAGGTAAAAAAACTCTTTTTATAAGTAGTGTTTATAATGTAGGTAACACCACGTTATACAAAGCTAATAAAATAAACAATAATCTGCATCACAACACAAATCGACCACGCTATGTTCTCCCAAAAACTCTTTCAAGCATCAACGAGCACACATGCACAACTGTCTACTAGTCTACTGTACTGGACGGGTTTCTCCCAGAATGGCGGCCTGCGCAAGCATATGCGCACCACTTGTTTTCTGTGCTGTGATTAAGTCATGAAATTTTTTCTAACTTGAGCACTTGAAAACTTGAGCTCATATCACAAAAAAAATGTTTATCTGTATAATTACACCAACTTGTAAAATTATCTTTTTAAAAAATCCGCTCTATAACCACCTAGGATATTTTTTGAGTCTCCTGATTATTTTAATTTTTGAACATATGCTGTTTTTGCTAAACAGGCCTCAATTATTATTAACCAGTTAACGGAAATTAATGCATTCAAATCAAAAGTAATTAGAACACTAATATATTTCTAATTATTTTTTATTTTACCTGTTATATCCGCTTCTGCCGATATATCGTGTTCAGCAACAACAACAAACTCTTATCGCCGCCACTGATCACAGCAGATATTATTGTCTGAAAAGTCTCATGTAAATAAATTAAGCCGACCAACATCAAAGGAGTTATCTATTGTGGCTAATAGTTCTTTCTGTATAACTATGTTATTATTTTTATGAGTAGATTTTTTATTTGAAAACGAATTAAATGAAAATAAAATAATCGTAAACGGACTAATTTGAAAGAAACAAATTATAACTAATAGAATAATTGTTTCAAGACCAAATCCCCAGGGAATACGCAAACTATTCCCTAATATTCATTACCCTTAACGATGAAGGAATTATGATAAGAGGGTCTTATCCAATAAAAGTAGGCACTTGCTCCAACATAATATATTGCAAAGTTATAGACGCAAAGAGAGATTGTCTCAAAGGACCCTCCCTCCGTAAAGGACTAAGCCACATTGTAGTTGCTTTGATGTGAGATCACCGCTGTGACTTCACACCGCTCGTTTAAATTCAATTAACATCTAAAATTCATAACATACTGGCATTTCCGTAAACCCTCGTTTTCATCTGAGTACCAAGTACCTACACTTAATTTAGCATAATGGTTATCAAGGAATCATACTAATTTTTGCTTTGACATTAAATATTCAAAAAATCAACTCCAAAACTATTGGAAATTAGGTACCATAAAACGGCCCACCTTAGGTCACATTTTTGAGAATATGTTACAAAATAATAATGAAAAATAATCAGTATTTATGTAATACGATGTGTCTAGCCATCACATGGGTCGCTGTACATATTAAATTATTTTAAGTTAAATGGCTATGAAAATATAAATTAAGAGCTATAGTGCTTTCGTTTGATATGCAAACTAATGGAATGCGGTGCTCAGTGGCGTGCGCACTTATCCTAATATGGGAAATAAAATAAACACCAATAATCTTAGCATTCTCATAGAACAGAACAGCTGCCCACAACTCCATGGCGGAAAGGGCAAATTAGAGACTGGCTGGAAGAAACATGAAGAAATATTGAACAACGATGATTCACTACTTAAAGCTGAATTGTTGACACTGGCAAGGCAATATTTTCCAGCTTTCAAGAAGTATGTAGTGGATGAAATGGCCAAAGCAAGAGGAATGGAGGTAATTCGATTGCCTCACTGCGAATTGAACCTAATGGAGCTTATTTGGGCGCAAATAAAAGGGAAAGTTGCTAAAGAAAATACAACATTTAAGTTAGCTGATGTAAAAAAACTTCTCAATGGTGCAATCAAAGAAGTAAATGTGGCCAACTAGATCAAATGTATAGACCATGTGAAGAAGATGGAATCTAGAATGTGGGATCTCGATATTATGATGGATACTCCCGTTGAACCAGGCATAAGAAATGTAAATGAAGACAGTAGTGAAAGTGACTTTCAGATAGTGAATAGTGATATGAATTTCTGATGTGAGTTTTTGTGAAGAGTGCTACTAATAAGTGACAGTGAAAAATATCAATGTGAGGTAACTATATGTGCAAGTAATAATATATCCCGCAAATTGATTGGTGTGAAGTTAGCGATGATTTTTTCAGCGACGAATTTTAACATGTGCAACATTTTAACTAGGCAACATTGCCGGAAGTGGATACCAGATTTAGATCGGTCAATGTCAATTTAGAATTGATGTGGATTGTTATTTCAGAAAACCATCCAGTGGCGTTACTATTAATAATAAAATAAACGGAAAAGCAGCAACTAATTAATCGTATGCGACTTTATTACGTGGAAATTACATCTCAAGTAAGCAAATTCTATTAATGCCATTTCTCTTGAAATTTCTACTTGAGACTTTCTAATTCCGGTTTTTCATTATTTATTTACGTAATATGAAGCGACCATCGTTATGCCTCTGGACAAAAATATTTTCCGACGCCATTGTATTCGTTTGCGACAAATCTGGTATATACCGTTGTACTAAAGATATCAACAAGTGATTTTCCTAAAAATATGAACTTTTTTCTGTGTCCGGTTTTTGCTTTATCACACGGAATGTCTAGGGAAAGGAAATAATTTCGGACGCCACTGTATTCCTATGCGACAAATCTCGATTGTATTATTGAACTAAGGGTGATATGACGTTATTTTCCTCAAAATATGAACTTTTTCCTATTTCCGGTTTTCGTTTTATAACACGTAATATCCAGCGACGAAAGTAATTTCAGACGCCACTGATTCGTCTTCGACGTATTTGGAAGATTCAATGGAACTAAGGGTGAAATGACGCAATTTTCGTTAAAATATGAACTTTTTTCTATTTCCGGTTTCTTATTAATTTATAATACGTTATGCCTATGGACAAAAATATTTTCCGGCGCCATTGTATTCGTTTGAGACAAATCTGGTATATACCGTTGAACTAAGGATATCAACAAGTGATTTTACTAAAAATATTCTCACAAATATAACTAAATATAAAAATAAACATATTTTGGCAACAAATTAGAAAACACACTGTATAGTAAATTGATGCATAATAATTATAAATTTTACAAAGTCAAGTAAGTTCCATGTTAATAATGAATAAATTCCGGATGCTATAAAGGATGTAAGGTATCTTATATCAGTTATTGGCATTAGATAGTAAGTACAGTTTATTTGCTGAGTAAAGATATTTCGAATGGAACTTTAAAGGAAGTAGAAAACATTGAACTTATTGAATGGTGAATCTGCTAGACTTGCTTTTATCATATAGCAAGCTGGGAAGAGTTAGTTGGTTTGCAGAATTGTGATAGACAAGTTGACACATCTCCTGAAGCCATGGGGGTAGATTTAGTGAAAGGAATGATGTAAGTAATATTAATTTGTTAAATAGTGATAGGTGTTCCTCAAAGGTGTCACAGTAATAGTATGAATAAATAAATAAGTTAGTTGTAGTGAGACAATGTGGTTTTATTAAAACTAACCCTAGCCCAAGAAGTTACGAGAAACGTAACAATGTGAACTATTTTCTATGTCCGGTTTTTGCTTTATCATACGGAATGTCTAGGGGAATGAAATAATTTCGGACGCCACTGTATTCCTATGCCACAAATGCGATATGACGCTTTTCCTCAAAATATGAACTTTTTTCTATTTCCGGTTTTTCATTAATAATTTATAATACGTTATCTATGGACAAAAATATTTTCGGACGCCATTGTATTCGTTTGTGATAAATCTGGTATATAGCGTTGAACTAAGGATATCATGAAGTTATTTTCCAAAAAATATTAACTTTTTTCTATGTCCGGTTTTTGCTTATCACACGGAATGTCTAGGGGTTTTTTTAAAAATTTATAATAAGTTATCTATGGACAAAAATATTTTCGGACCCCATTGTATTCTTTTGCGACAAATCTGGTATATAGCGTTGAACTAAGGATACCATGAAGATATTTTCCTAAAAATATTAACTTTTTTCTGTCCGGTTTTTGCTTTATCACACGGAATTTCTAGGGGAATGAAATAATTTCGGACGCCACTATATACTCGTCCGTTGAATTAACTTCAATACTTTTTTTCCGTTTTAATAGACTCTACTATCTCTAGAAGAGATTCGCCGTTCGATACTCCATTCATATTAGCTTAAAAATGGCCCAATAGGAAAAAAAATATAAAATTTTTCCTCTTGAGAATTAAACTTATCAAGGGATCTACTTTCAAAATAAAAAAAGTTCTCAAGCAACAAGTGGGAGCTTCATCCCTAAAACCCATCCCTAAAGTGCGGTAGTTTTTTGCGTTTTTCTGAAAAACCGTTTGTCCTACAATAAAATTACACAATTACATAAAATGTTCCCAGTAAAATTCTGCATAAAAAACTGTTTATATCTAAAATGTTTAGAACAGAGGTTTTTGAGAAATCAGCTATTGAAGCTAGGGGTTGCATTAACAGAGATTCACGAACATGATAGGTAGATATATAAAGTTGCTAGGCGGCGCGGCGCGGCGGCCGGTACCTGTCCGGTTATTAATTATTGCACTTACCCCAGAGGGCACAGATATCATATTTCAACAAGAGGCTCAACCTTTTGCATCTCTTATTTTTCAGTATGATAGAACATTCTTATGAAATTAAAAAAAAATGAGAATGTGCCCTATTGAAAGAAAGGGGATTGACAATTAGCAAAGCATTCTACCATGCCATCGAAAATGAAATAATAGAAGAACTAGTTCATCCCCAGTGTCATTTAAATTGTTTAAATCTTCTCAGTCAGAGGGTTGCAATTCCAGAAAACCCAAGGACTGTATTGAAATGGCTCAAGGAGAAAGAATTACAGGACATTTATCCGAACGTCGAAATTCTACTTATAATGTTTAACACACTTCCGATTTCGAACACATCTGCCGAACGATCATTCTCAGTCCTGAAACGAATTAAAAATCTTTATAGAACTAGTATGATTCAAGAACGTGTTAGTGGGCTTGCTCTTATCTGCATAGTGGGGGAATTAACTAGAATAATTTCTTTCGAGGAGAAAATTAAGTCGTTTGCTTTTGCGAAATCCAGAAAAACATTTTGAAAAATTTAATCGTTCTTTTAGGTTTATTTTACATTTGGTAAAGATTTTTGTTTGCTTTTGAGTATCTAAATATACGTCTGTGTTAAATTAATTAATTAGTTGTTTTTTTACTTTTCAAAGCATCGATGAGAGAGGGGCGCCAGTTGAGTATTGTGCCTAAGAGCGCCAACAATGGTTATTCCGGCCCTGATCCCACGTCTCTTATTTTAAGGCAAAGGTTCAGCCCTGTTCTCTGGCCCTTATTGGGACCTGTCGCAAGAACATGGAAATCTGTATTAGAACACAGAAGGGAGTATAAGCACTGTGCACGTAACAGTAACCATACTAGGAAAATTTCTTCGTCTTATATGAGTGCAAATCTATTATTTATCAAAGCATGCGTGTCGCGATAAACAGCATGCACGCACATAGTTTCGTAATTTCCCCATGAATAATTAATTCATTTCCCTAGCAATCTCCCTTCCGGGATACAAACGGTACCTACCGTCGAGTTTTCTATAATCCCATGATTAACATTTAGCGGAGATTGTATATACATTTAGTAGGCTGTCTTGTGGGAAACTTAAGAAGTGTTTCCCTCGCTATATTATTACCAGGTCCGATAATAGGTATCACGTTTATAGTAATTAGGCAATCCAACGATGTGTCAAATTAAAAGCAATATGGCCGCTGTTGGCACACGTGCGAAGTGCGAATTGTTTACATGGTTTTGTCTACAATTTGCTCTTATTTTATTTGTGAATATGTTCGATCAGTTGAGGGCTTTAAATAGAACAGCGTTTGTTTATGAAAAATTCCTGGCGTGTCTTTTATAGTTGGTTAAGAAAGTCGTTCTCCTCGCGATATTGTATCGTCTGATAACGCTCTCGCCGAGACAAACTACCTACGGCTTTTTAAACGTTTTGAATTATGCCGTCATGTGTATTTTTTTTAACTGAATGCTACAATTTTTATGTTATTTTTGGATAATATTTTTAAAGGCCATTTCAAGAAACCCATGCTGAATATACTCATCTTTAAGAGTATCCAGGAGTATCCCAAAGTTGCACGTGTTAATGCGCCATCACCATTTACAGGTTCTAATGAATTTTGTGCAATAATAATTATTGCTAGTTAAAGGTAAAAAAAGGCCACCGCGTCATGGCTGTTCCATGATGTTAACTCTGATTTTATAGCAATTACATTTTTATACAATCGACCGAGATCTCTCATTACCAGTCGGCATTAGTTTGCAGAATTTCATAGCCGTTTTAGGGGTTTTTACATAGTGTAATAAAATATTTATGGAATTATTTTTAATTATTTATTTTTATGGAAATGTGTGATTTAGTTTATTGTGAACTATAAAAAAATACGACGTAGTGTTGTATAATATGTGTAAAATCAGTTCAGTAAAATTAAAGTTCTTCTCCTGAAGAGTCTGGCGAACTATATCCTCGGCTCCTATATTAATAATAATAACAATAGATAGTCTGAGTCAAACGTCGTCGTTGTTCAACTCTCGTGAGACGGACATTACTTCCTTTATTGTTCCTTCTAACTACGGAATTTGCGAAGTGGTCGGACCGATAAATTCCAACTGTTAAAGAAAAAGAGACGCTTTCCAATATAACTTTAGTTTAATTAGTTCGAGTTACTTAAAAGCCGTTTAACGCAACGTTTGAGTATGTATTTATCTGGTAGGTACTTGGGTATCGGGAAAAAGTCGTAGGTAATGTAATTTCGATGGGCACTCTGCTTCTGCTCCTTTGGGGATAATTGAAGAGACACTGAACTTGTAGATTTACTTACATGGCAACTACTAGTTTCGGAGCCCTTTTTTAGTGTCTAAAGAGTAGCAATAAATCTCGTTAGGTACCTATATAAAAGTTTATAAATAAAACGTTATCTATGTGGTTATTCGGTCAGGTAACTTGATAAATTTTTGAGTGGATTCTGGTCCTTAGTCTAGTCTAACAAAGCCTAGTCAAACAAAGACAGAGCGTATCACCCCGTATTTTATTGATATTGACGTATGGCGTATTTTATTGATAAACAAACTAAAAATCGATATATAAATTAAAAATGAATAAAAAAATTACTGAGAAGATGAAAGTGGCCATAACTATTCAAAGATTGCAAAATTAATATATGCAGAATTTTAAATCAATAGTGAAAATATAAAATGCATAAATAATAACATTACGTGATTGGTTGACAGTTAACTGCAATGTTTATGGAAATACGAGTAACTAAGGAAGCGGTTATTTGTTTCCGTGAATAGACTTCCTTAACAATAGATAATAATGCTAGGAGTTGCGAAATGTAGTCCAACGTGACCACCACGCATTACGCGTGTTTCCCTGTGTAAATATCTCCAAAACATTGTAATCAGTAATAAGTGTAGTGTTTCAGTATAAAAAAACAAGTCAGGACTAGTCAGGGATGTGCAACCCGTGTAATAATAGTTCAAAGCCAAAAGACATTTTAAATAATGCAAAAAGAAGAGTTCGTAAAGGCACTTAAAAATGGTAACCACGTTTTCTCACAAATTTCTCTCTGAGAAAAGTTAAAAATTTATATAGTAAAATTCAAATTAATTATTAAAATTTGGGCATGATAATAATTGAACGTGTTTCCAAGGTATTATGTCAAGTAAATTAGTAAATTTTAAGTAAATGTGGTTCATCCAAGGAGTCTATGTATCTACGATGTCTAGGGTGTATCGTAGATAGTTCTATAGTGGTTTTCGTCGTATCCAGATAAGGATTTTCAAGTAGTAAATTAACATAATAACAAGTTATTATATTTCCATGAAGACATCTCAGCAATTCCACAAGTAGTGTTCTTGATTTCGCCGTAAGATTGTTTATCGAGGCTGTTCACACAGCGAGGGCTCCGTTGCAGTTTTCCGAAAGAGGAAGCCATTGCAGTAGCAGCCACCAATAGGAGTCTACATAATAGTGCTTCAGTGCAGTGCGCGAGTGATTGTTTTGGTTTACAAAGGGTTAACTTTGCAATAAGGTAACAAACAAACCACAACTTCTTTTTATTGTTATAATAGATAACAATATTGCTTATTTCTAAATATACGTCTCTCATTGTTCGTTAAGGATTTGTATCCCATGTTTTAGTAATGTAAGGTATGATAGGTTGTCTCAAGATAGATTAAGCTAATTTTTTTGTTTTTTGTTCAATGTTATTGAATCACTAGCAATGTATAATTATTGTTAATAAATAGATATACTATATAGTTAAACTAAACCCAAAATCTCTCTTTTCTTCCAGCATAAATTCAATGTTAATAAAATAGTCACATATTAAATAATCTTGGAAAAATAGTAGCCTCAACGAGAGGTAAGATTTTCTTGAGCATAAAATTAAATTTATAATCTTAAAAAGCATGTAGTAGCAATTTGACTTTATAAGTCTATTTTGAACTCAACTTGAGGTAAAGTGTTTCCATGTTATAATTTAAAATTTAAAGTAAGAAAACTATAAGAGTATTTTATTTCATCTATGTAATCATAAAATTGACACATACAAAAAAATAATAAATTCAAATTGTTTTCTGGTATTGTGAACTGGCGCCCTATAAACAGAAAATCTACAAAATGGAATATAAGCTTAGTAAGTAAATTAAAGTAAGTATCGTCAACGCCATTAGCATTATACAACTAATTATTATACTATATCTTTCCATCATTTTCTATAAATATCTCATATCTCTCTACCATCACAAATTATCGTTTAACAACTTAATATTCAAACCTCCTTTCCCCTAACCCCTAAGATGTCGGCGTTAGCTCAAGCTAGCAGCTAGTAGCTCAAAAAATCGGATTTATACACAGTACATAAGTACATACACCTTCACATTGTCAAAAAATTCCAATACTACTTTTATTTAAATGCAATGGAATATTTTGTTTAAATATTCATGAGATAAGGTACCTACCATAATTGTCTAAAGTCCAGTAATCGGAGTCGTTATTTTCTGATTTACTATTCCGAGTCCATCTGCAGGACAGCATAGATACGTGACTTCGGTTATAATCCAGTGAAAGATCGCTAATTCGGCCATTTTGTCCACTCCGCGATTTCTTTCGCTAAATTCATTTTCATTTGTCCGTGAAAAGGGTCCTGCAAGCTGTGCAACGAATGCCTAATGTATCCGCCGAGTAAACCAATTTAAATTTGTCTGTTTCATTATCAGAGTCTGATGAACGCTCTGCATCTGATTGTCCATCTAAAATATTGTCAAGAATTTATCTGCAATTACAAGAGGAAAAGTAACGCATTTAATCATTTTCTTAATTTATATATAATTTATATATATATCACCGTGTGGATACTAATAACAAGATCTTTCTTGCTTCCGAAAACTGATAATTCAGTTTTAGACTGATTTAACACAAGCTTGTGAACTAAAGATACTTAAAAAATAGTGTCTAAATCAGTAATAGTTTTCGTCACAGCCAAGGGTAAGATTTCAAAACTAAAGGGAAATTATACCTGAGTATCATCAACGTATTGATGCGACTCACAATATTTAAGGTACTTATGAAAATCTGCCATTTAGATGCAAAATAGTAGAGGTCGTAAAATACTACCCTGAGGAACCCCTTTAGTTATAATTAAAATTAACTGCTATTTCCGAGAAACCGAAATATTTTATTTTTAAAGAGAGGATTGTATGATCTCAGGTATCGAAAGCCTTACTAAAATCTAAAAGTAGAAGACAAACATTGTTATTACAATCGGTATGTTGTATTACAATCGGTACCTACTTTAATCGGTATGTCTGGGCATACCGATACCGGTATGTCTGGACATATGTCCAGACCATATGGAAACGAATCATTGAGAAGTTGCATAAGTTCTTTCGCCTTTATTGAGTTTCGTCTTATTATTATTATGAGAATTATGTACTTATTATGAATTATGATTTATTTAATTGGTCATTTATATTTGAATATATATTTTTTTATTTCACAAGGTTTTCCAAAACAATTATGAAAAACATGTGGCCTAATTTCTCCGTTATATTCATGCTGGATTTTAGCATAATATTAGGCAATGAGGTAAGCTACACACACCAAACCAAACTTTTTTCCATCTGTTTCCCAGGATAACAGTTTGGGCCTTGATCTTGTCACTTTTTTGAAATTAATTGTATAGTCGATTGCATTATAAGCAAAACTACATTATATGTAATGACATTATAAATGTTCTCTGTATGCTGATATGTATCCGCATACCTAACCACGTTTCCTAGACGTTGTTCAATTTAGCGGAAACTCGGCTTTGAGACCGAACCGTAATTAGAAATCCATTTTATTACCGGGGAACAATAGAGGCTCGATGGGATTAGCAGCGTCTTATTATCTGTAAAATACAAGTTCGTGCGTGATTTCTAATTTCCATACTATTAGCGAGCTTGTTGCCTCCGTCGCAATATAGAGACGACAGAGGGTGCTTGCATACCCTAAATCTCTTAATTGCCATTCAAAATTCAAAGGCATTTCAAAGGTGCCTTGAATTACCTAGTTTCATATTTCTTTCTGGTTTTTAGAAACGTCAAAATTTATTTGTTTAATAACAATCGTCAGAAGTCTGCGTAACAAAAACATCCACGAGGACAATAATACCCCTGCGGGATTATAACAACTGCAACTAGCGAGTATCTCTTTCTTATGGGGGATATTTGAATATTTCGAAACGCTCCCAATGGTATTTACCGTTTCATACTGTAGATTAATAACCCTCTGCGGGTGTAACTGTGTAGTTTGAAACCGCATATCCGCTGAAATATTGTTGCCACCAAAATTATATTACACATTTCACAGGTAAGTAAATTGCTTCCATGTGCGACAAATAAATTGCAGCTTGGCTAGCGAATGGTGTTTGGAAATTATATCTACCCTGAATACCCGCAAAGATAGTTTTAACCTGAATTAGTTATACATTTTATATTAGCCACAATTGCTTACTACGAATAATATTTTAACAGGAGCAATAATTATAATAATTATTCTAGTCGGGTATTATTCAAGTATTATTCTACAAGTCTACACGTTCTACAAATAGGACGTTATTATTAATTAGACGAATCACTTTCAATCTATTGTAAATGATCTAATTACTTCTGCCTTCCGAATATGCTCGGTGAACATTTACGAACACGCGATGATCCGGATGTCTCAAAGCACGCGGGTATCTTTTGCGAGTTTAGCTGCAGCAGCACCATTTCCTCTGTATTCTCCATAAATGTAATGTATGATAGCGTATTCCTGGGAAGTATATTGGTACGGCATAATAGTACTATTGAACCTTAAAAGCGTAACACAAACATAGGTCAGTTCACACACAAATAATACACGTCAGTTCGTTATTATCTCCAACATAATAAATCAAAATCACTAGGCTACACAAGTCCAAAAAAAATAATAAACTTCTCTATTATTGAAATAATTTCACAATGAGATAGCTGCAGCTGCAATCTACAGTAAAATAGCAATATATTTTTTTTGTAAAGTAAAACAGAAAATATATCATTTTATCAGCTGCACTAAACGAACATTTTTTTAAAATAACTTTCCAGGATAGGTTGCTATTTTTTTATAGTATGAAGCAAAAATGTAAATTAGAATCTTAGAATTTGTAATTTTGTAACTGCGGTACTCCAAAAACTTGTCGATATTCACCAAATTTATTTGTTCATAAATATGTTGATATTCTGGTTAAGCATATCAAAACCGATAGTTTTAATTAATTTATAATCTTACTAGACTGTGCGATTAGTATCATAGGGAAGAACAGTCAAGAAACCCTACTATCTATAGGCATACTTTACATTTTATTATTATTTATAATTATAGGTATTAAACTATGTATGTACCTAACTATATATAAGTTTATATATTCAATATATCAATATAAGCTCCGACAGTAGAGCTGCCATCTTGGCACTTAGTGCCGTTGAAGTGCGCTCAAAACTGGAATGCAAGACTGTCCTCGAAACGCTCTCTTGGAGGAATAATATACGCCTTGTATGGGTCACGGGAGATGCTGGGCTGGTGTACCGAGAAACGAGAAGGCTGATCAGTTGGCCAAATTGGGCACCTTAGAGACACCTACTGGGCCTGAACCTTTGTAGGGATATCCAGAAGCACAGCGGTTCTCTCAATGTTGGGACTTTAGCCCAACAAATGTCTCAGCATTGTTGGACAACTGCCCAGGGCATGAGGTAGGCTAAAGAACTCATATCTGGTCCCGACGCTGGGAGGGATAGACAGCTGCTGGAACAAAGCAGATGCAATCTAGGAACGGCGACTGACTTACTGGCCGGTCTCTGCCACCTAAGACGACCCCTTTACATAATGGGTCTTACTGGATAGGGCTGGAACCTTTGATGTAACTGTAACACTCGGAGTAGTTTCCACAAAGACCAAAACACTTTCACTTCGCTCGACGCGCGTTTCGCCAACCAAGTTGGCATCATCCGGAGACGATTAAAACTGTTTTAATCGTCTCCGGATGATGCCAACTTGGTTGGCGAAACGCGCGTCGGGCGAAGTGAAAGTGTTTTGGTGTTTGTGGAAACTACTCCGAGTGTTATAATGGGTCTTGTGGGTCTTGTGGTCTAATGGGTCGAGTGTAGAGGATGCTTGGAAGATGAGATGACAGAGGGGCATGTTCTGATGAATTGCACCGCTTTCCTTCATACACGTATGAGGCACCTGGGTCAACCGATGCTGATACCCAGGGACATATATGTCCTACCCATCTAGTTGCTAACAACCCAGACTTCAATATTATGTTATATGGGCATCGTATCGTTCCCAGCGAAAGTTTCAAGAATTTGGGTTTATGAATTGACATATCTCTTCGATTTTCTAAACACGTGAGTCATCTTATACAAAAATCATTTGCCAAACTTAAGGTGTTATACATGCGCAGGGACTACCTGAGTACCGAGGTTAAGCTACAACTGTCTGACTACTTAATCCAGTTATCCAGTTTATCATACTGTGATATTGTATATTGGCCTGCCTTACTGTGTAAAGACAAAAGTCCACAGAAGATTCAAAATGCATGTTTGAGGTACAGTTATAATTTACAAAAATTTGATCATATCTCACCGAGTTTTCAGTCTTCCAAGTAGTTAAACCTGAGCGAAATATTTAAATTTCACTTATCTTATATGGTATTGAAGATTTTTAAAAACAATAAACCTAAATATTTCTAGTAGTCTCCAAGGTAGTAAAACATTCTGATATACATGGACACTCAACACGTTATCGCTATCAACCTTGTATCCATAAACATAGAACTACTCAGTTTCAGCGGTCGTTTAGTTATAATGGTAGTAAGATTTTTAATTTAGTACCTACCTAATAATGTCAAATCCTTTTCGTCTGTATATTCTGTCAAAAAACTGTTAAAAAACATAATGTTAGCTGATAGATAGTCTATATATATATATATATATATATATATATATATATATATATATATATATATATATATATATATATATATATATATATATATATATATATATATATATATATATATATATATTAGCTTTGAAGTTCTTTGCTAACACAAATACACGAATAATAAGGAAAATACACTTACCAGTCATATATCTGGACATACACACGCAAACGAGCCACTTAGAAGTTGTACAAGTTCTTTCACCTTCGTTGCGGATCTTCAGAGTGGTGTACGACCTGTTTCATTGATCATTTATACTTGAATTTAAAATATTAATACTCCAACACTTGCAGTGACGTTTTATGACATCAGTTTTTGACGGAACTCAAATTCTAAGAATTTTATTTTTATGAAATTTTGTGTGTATGAAGTTGTGCCGAGAATGATTTTTAGCTTCACAATTTGATCCGTTAGAAAATATTTTTTAATTAGTTTAAATAGGTAGGTACATACCTATAAATTTCGGTTGTGACCGGTACCTTCGCCATTTCGTGCTGTCCGGTAATTTCAGATAGACAATAGACATTGCCGGTCATGCTACGTGCTAAATATGCGGACGAAATTAACGCATGTTTTCAAAGTATCATACCAAAGGCGAAGTGTCAGTAAATTATGCCTTACCATAAATATACGCGTTCATCTTCAAAATGATCCATTGGCACTGGCATTCACTGAACAATTATTGCTCAACGTTGGCAACGGAAATATTCGATTATATGAAAATACAGAATGCATCCGAGTCCCAGACAATTTTTGCAACATGGTGGCTACCAAACGTTTTGATTGAAAGTATACACTAATCATGCGTGGCTACGTGAGCCAGCTATTTTGGCCGCAAAAAATATATACAGGGTGAGTCAGTTTTTTGTAGACAAACTTTAACAGGGGATAGAACGCACGTTTTTAAAAAGAAAAGTGCCTATAAATATATGGCCGATCTAGCTTCCTAAGGAAGATACAAGGTGTTAAAGTTTCATTTTTTTTTACATTAATGTGTAATATTTTCTGAACGGAATGATATATTCACTAAATATTTTTCACATATCTTAACCTGCATAGGATCAACATGTTGTATTGTTCCTGTCGAAAATACTATAGTGGATGTTACTTTTTTCGGGTACTTCGGATATTCTGCATAATGGAACTTTTTTTTCGTACGCCACTGACATTATCTGATACATATTTATAAAATAACGGCCCCTTAGTAGTAATTTTGCTCTAACTACGACAGTTTTAGAGATATTGGCCGTTGTTTCTCTGACAGTGTAATGTCGTTATTATATTTTTTTTCTCGAATTTTCTTTATGACTTATAAACGAACGCTTAGATTTTTTCATGTTTGGGGGATAATGCCTATTAATTAAGGCGCATAAAACAAGCGGTAAGAATGTTCAAAAACTTGCACAGTGGCGGGGTGGAAGGGGTGCTCCACCCCTTTCGTAAACAGAACTTCTACGCCAAAGACTATTTAAAAAAAACTGTTATTTTCATTATCTACATACAGTTTAACAAAAATAATGTCCCTTCTTCTGTTTCGAATTCCTGTGCGTTTCCTAGTTATTTTGATTTTTAGTGTTTGATGTGGTACTAAATTAAGTAATTTATTTATTAGCAATAATAATTATCGGCTAAATATTTAATTCTTTCAACGAAACCTACCTAAATATGGTTCTAAAAAGCCGAAATCTCTTTATCTCTTTCCAAGTAATTACAATTACAAAAAAAAACATTAGATGAACATTGATGTTAATGTTTATGGAGATATAAACATTTTTGAATTTATAGCAATATTTAATTAACAATAATAATTGTGGAATAAATAACAATTGTTAGCAATAATGATTTATAAATAACAATTACAAGAATTAATAACAATAACACTAGTACCTACATACATAAAATTAGATACTTTGTTCAAAATGTAAACCGTTCTTCTCAATACACATTTCACTGCGACGTATCATAGAACGTCTTAAGTTAACTAAATGATGCACCCTTATTTCATTGCAAGCATATCTAATGCGATTTTGAAGTTCCTCAAGTGTATTAACCGGAGTGGTATACACTATTTCCTTATTGGTCACAAAAAACATCATGACAGCGTTTTGAAGCTACCATTTTGAACGGCAAGTTTCAATCTGAAGTTGTTCTTCTACCGCGGATCCCAATGATATCTTCAGACTCGCCCATTCGATTCGAACGTTTGCAATTCCCAATTCGCTTGGCATTCGCAACGACTATTACTAAGTCACAAGGCTAAACAATGTCAATTTGTGGGTTTTTCGTATGGCCAATTAAATGTTTCGTGTTCAAGGGTTGGCAAAGCATCAAGTTTGCAAAGCACCGTTTATATCCCTTTTAGGGATAAACTAAAAATATTGTTCATCAAATCGCATCAAAATAAAAAAAATTATTCCTGTTAATTAAGATCAAAATATATTTAAATATTTATTTTTTGTACATGAAAAAAAATACCTGTCATGAAAATGATTTGAATTTTTTTCTTTCTTGCTATTATTTAAGACAGTTTGAAGTTTATACTCATTTAAGTTTATAGTATACAGATACTCACACGCAATTGATAGGTCGTGTTGTGCTAACTGTACGCATGGTGGCGTCAGGTATTGTAAAAATATTTTTTTTACATATTTTCTCATCAAAACGGCCAAACAGTTTATAGTTTATTTAATTTTTTTATAATTTTTTGACTTACAACGTTTGAACAGGGCAACGTTTGTTGTGTCCGCTAGATATGAACCTATAATGTCAATATTGGACGAAATGAAATAATGAGTACCTACCTCCCTAATAGTCGGTGGAATTTTAAAATGCCATGCAGTCACAAGTCACGAGAGAATCTATTTTTTGTCCGTACCTATGTTAATATTCGAGGTGTGCGACCTTTAATAGCATGCAAATTAAACAATAAAGGGCCTCTCGCACTGTTAAAAGCAAATGTCTAGTGTAGAGAACTAAGTTATTATCCCCTAGTAGAAAATGCTTTGTAGCTTTGGTGCCTGCTGTATGCAAATTCGCACAAATACTCATATCATTTGCACACTCGTAGATCATTAACTGAAAGTGCATTTTTTACTGCATTTCTATGTTTTCTCAGTCCTCTATCAATGCCAAAGTTTATAAATACAATAGTCTATAAATACCAATAGAATATATTTATGCTGTGTCAGTGCGTTTTTTAATAGTAATTTTATGATGGTTCCGCAAATATTTTCTGTAGTCGATAATTTTGCTTTTCACAATAATTGTAGGTAGGTAGGAGGTATGGAGGTACGGTTCTGAAGTATGCATATAGTATTATTAAACCAGTACCTTTTATATGAAACTGCACCTGTTTTATTATAATTCAAAGTTCAATTATCCTTTATATATTCCTCTACTTGTAAAGAGCTTCCATCGGTAGACCCCTGGGTGTGGTAGGTACTATCTTCTCGTTTGTGTAATATGTATGTGTGCATACCATCTAATATTTAATCTCATCTTTTATTTAATGACTCTTGCAATATATTCCTTTCAAAGCATTTCTTCTATTTCATGATTCATTAATCTTCTGTAAACGCTTTGACATATTTTCTTTGTTCCCATTATTGGCTTTATTTTCTTCCTTTCCAGTATTTCAAATTTTTATTTCATTACTGGTCAGTGTTTCCATTGAATATGTAACTTCAATAGGTACTTAATATTATGTAGATTCTTAGTTTCTGTTTTCTGCCTAATTTTCTATCGTTGAACACTCTTTTGTTGGTAGTAGAATGCTTTATAACCCTTCTGTATTCATTTATCTTGTTTTTTTTCTTTTCACCAGTAGGTACTCCCAGGCCCCAGGCACTTTAATGTTTCCACTTTTCTGAATACGTGGTTTCCACGTATAAAGGCTGACAAGGCTCTTCCCTATTGTAGTACATAAATATATTCAGTTTTTTCATTATTGATCTGTAGTCCTCTTGTCTTCCATTCCTACTACCTAAATTTCAATTTTTTCTCTTGATCACTACACCACAGTCCACAAATTCTGTTACTTGGATAAAGTTTTGTTTCTAGTTACTGTTCCATCCATTTTTTAATTGTCACATTCAATGATATTGCGAAGATTATGGCAGACAGCGATTTTCCTTGTCTTGTCGCTTTTCCTATTTTCTTTTGTTCCTTTTGTCCTGTTATTTATATTAGAATCTTTATTAATTATCTGTTTTTTAAGTATCTGTCTTGCATGTATTTTATTAACTGGTTTATCTTAATTTGGTCGAACGCTTGCTTGAAATCTATATAAATTATTATTCTCATTCCCCCCCCATTATGCATTTGTCTTAATATATGTGTATATGGCATAAACGGTTGGTCTCTCTGAAGTAGTTCTAAAAGTTCCCCTTTCCATTTCCTCTGTTCCTATTTCTACACACTTTTTTTAAGCATATCCTTTAAGGAGTGATATTATAGGTATGTTTATAATTTTCATAGGTTAATAGGTTTCTTTTTTTGGTATTGAATTTCCTTTTATACTTCCTCTATTCGCATTTTAAACTTTCTTATGTAATTCTCTTCTTGTATACTATACTTCTTTTTTTTAAGTTATGAAGACTTATCATACATTCATATATTAGCAGAATATGCGGAAAATACACTTTTCCTACGAGTTGCAGTTACGATATTTTAATGGTGTTTTGAAAATAGCTGAAATAACTATATATGTCATAATTTTTTATTGGCAATTATGAAGTGCGAAAATGTGAATATAGAATCCTGAGGGAATGTTGATATAGAAACTAGTTTGTTTATTAGGTTTTCGTTAATATTATTGTCAGTGAAGCGTACGGGAAAATTTTTCCCGCACTAGCTACCAAAAATCGAACGTTTCCTAACTCACATTAGTTGCTATACTACCTAAATTTACTACCTAAAAAAAAGTACCAACTTTTCAAAGCTATTAAAAAAATATATTTTCTCCTCCTTTTTGCGTTCGTTTTATCTCCATTTCACTGTTCAGTAACGCTTGAAAAAATCCTATTTTGTTTAATTTATAATTTTCGTACCGTCTGTTTCAGTTCTGTTTTAATTCCCTTTCCTGCTATTTATTGCTGACCATCGCATAGAATTATACTGTTGTATTATCCCTTAGTTTAAGGACTTTTTATTTTTAATATCTGCCAGAAACATAAAGATATGGAACATAAGGACATGAGGATTGGTATTTTCCCTCAAATTATAACAACTATAATCAATTCTATTGTAGAGGTCTGGTCTAGGTATAATCATGGGTCGCTTCTCTCTTCAAGTTTCAAGTAGGTACCTATATTTGTCATTTTCCCAGCAATTTCATGCAATCCTGAATTAATGGTAAGTCAAGCTGTCCTGGCGCGGGCTACATATGAAAAATCATGCGAAATATAAGACAAATAAGCAATTTATTTTCCGCTCGCAGTTTCATTTATCACCGAAGGTTCATATTAAGATATTAATATAGCAACATAGTCATATTATATCCTATCGCTTTTTTGACAAACGACTTCTGACCCGGAGAGACAGGCTTCGATCATCAATGAATGCATTAAATAAACGTTATAAGCATACATGTCATGCAAACGATAGACTCACTATAAATCAAGCAACATATGCCACAGGACAGCTCTACGTGATGGATTGCTCTTTTAATTCAGGCTGCAGTAGTATCAAATACAACTTTTGTTTATCAAATCAAATGTAATACCTACACAATAATTATAGGTCTGCAATAAAAGGCATCGTTTGTTTATAAACAATTAAAAATTAAACAATTAAAACAATTAAATGGGTCGATATCTATATTTTTTGCGGCCAAAATAGCTGGCTCACGTAGCATGACAAAGTAGCAAAAATTGTCTGGGAGTCGGATGCATTTCGAATAGTCTAGTAACCTTAAAAATTAATTAAAACTGTCATTTTTGCCTATGTAAAATAAGTCATAAATAAAATCCTCTTTTGAAAAAGGACCAAAAAAGGGACCGAAACGTTAAGTAATATAATCATTTGATCATTTATACTTGAATTTAATGATCAATGAAATAAATCGTACACTGCTCTGAAGATCCTCAATAAAGGTGAAAGAACTGGTACAACTTCTAAGTGGTTCGTTTCCGTGTGTATAGTGGTTCGTTTCCATATGTATGTCCAGATAGAGCACTGGTAAGTGTGTCTTCCTTCTTATTCGTCTATTTGCTTATTTCTGTATGTAATGAAATGCTACAAACCCAAGATTACTTTTCACAAAACAAATATGAATAGCAAAGAATTTCAAAGCTAATTCTATATATAAATATATATATATATATATATATATATATATATATATATATATATATATATATATATATATATATATATATATATATATATATATATATATATATATATATATATATATATATATATATATATTTATATATATATATATATTTATATTTATATTTATATATATATATATATATATATATATATATATATATATATATATATATATATATATATATATATATTATATTTATATATATATATATATATATATATATATATATATATATATATATATATATATATATATATATATATATATATATATATATATATATATATATATATATATATTTATATATATATATATATATATATATATATATATATATATATATATATATATATATATATATATATATATATATATATATATATATATATATATATATATATATATATATATATATATATATATAATATAGTTATGATTATATCCAATAAAAACATAGCTGTAATATTATTTGATGGTCTCTGAAATATGCGGATTGCTAAAAGTCAGGCCGCCAGATTTATATTGAAAAGGCCTGCCCTGTTCTCCTCTTATCTCTAAAAGAAAAATATTCCAATCAAGTTTAAAATTTGTCCAATTTTCTTTGCTATAAGGGAATATAAACTGCTATCTGATTCGATTTACTATCATATGCAGAAAGCATCTCGCTGGGCACACACTTCAAAGCAAACCAACTCACGGTGCGTTATTACGTTATATCCGCATCGGAGAGTTCTGAAATATACCTATAAGATGTTCCAATATGTTGTTTTATTGGGTTAAGTTTATTTTCTGAATGTTTTTTGCAACCTTATTTATCCGTGATAAATCATATTTGATTACAGGCCGCCTCTGGTGCCTATAATCAAATGTGTATATGTGGCGAGAGATTAGTTTTTAATTATAGATAAACAATGATGGAAAGAAATAGTTGTTCTTTCATTATACATATTATAGTTTTAATATTCTACCCCAATTTCATTAGTGCATCCTCCTGGGTTTCGTAGATATAGGTAACAGTAGAGGAGAACGTGCAAATATGGAATATGCTGGCAATATGGAATAGCGGCTGATTTTGAAAAGAAAGTGTCTGTACCTATCTATTGGCAAGCGGTTGAAGTTACTTATATCCTACAAACGTTGATAGAGGACTGGAAACCTGCTGGAAACATATTCGTAAAATTTTCAGTCTGGCACACGTGATATTGTGAACGACGCGACGTCCACAAAGTTTTAGTAGGCATGTACCAAGTCAGGAATGTATAAATTTTTTTGTTGGGTGTTTTAATAGAATGCTTTACGAGTGTGTTGTTATATATGAGTTCCTATTTTAGAAGCCATAACTACTTTTCTATAATTTATCTTCAGTAACGAGATATAACCTAAAATGTTGATCACGTGGGTTGTGGGAAATATGGAATACTAGCATTCTATGGAAATATGGAACATGATTTGGACCTCGCAGATGATTCAGACGACGATATGGACAATACTCCAGGACGTTGCAACGTCCTAACGACAGCAATGTAGTATGCATTTTTTCTGGCGAACTTTTTTCAACAAGCCAAAAAGGTGAGTTATGGGCCCAGTGACTCATGTGATCCATGTAGGCACGTAATAAATGCGCAGGTGCGGAGAAAGATTAATAAGTATGTGACTAGTGCAAGTAGGTAGTCTATGCAGAAGTTTTGTATTTTAATTAAGTTTTTATTAATAAAAGAATCAGCTTGGTGATTGGTTTATTAATTTTTTAAGGAATTCCATATTTACACCGTATTTCTTCGAGGGTAGATTTTGACATTTTCACTAACAACTTTTTTTTTTTTTTTTGAAAAGTATGACGTAGGTATAGGTTATATTTGATTAAGGTCGCTTATTCTCAACTATTTTAGGTGTAGCCTCACCTCACTTTACCTATTTGGTAGGAAGATATGTCTAATGAACAAAATGGTATTCCATATTTGCTCCTTCTCCTCTATTATAGAAACATCAATAATCCGTCTACCATGATTCTACAAGTTCCATGCTACTTTACAACCCCTTGGATGGGGGTGACACGAATTACTTTACCATAATTTTATTATACATAGTGTAGTTAATATTCCACTATAATTTCATTAATGCATCTACCTGGGTTTCGAAGATATGACAGTATTATAGAAATTTCAATAGAGGGCCTCCTCTATGAAATCTACATTTATTTACATTCCCTAGGACTAGTGTAGGAACAGTGAGAAAGGTTAAATGAAACTCATTCTCAATGTTATTACTCACTCACTTTTGCTTTCGAAAATATAAATGATTATGTATTCATGTCACAGCAATTTAGGTTTTTTAGGACAAATAATTTAGTTTTAAAACTTGGGTGTGAACTCCTTACAGACATGTATGTACAGATACAGACATGTATATACGATAAGAGTTTCCACCTCTCAGGAGGTTGCTTCATCCCCTTTTGCTTCAGAAACGACCCTCCAATGTGACCTCGTGCTAGTTTTTTTAATTTTTCTCAAACTGTTACTCTGATGAGGAGAATTAATAGGACCTATAATATTCGGTATAAAATTCTACACAATTTATGTTCGATAAACTTTCTTCGATCTTTAACTCAACTGTGACAAATATGGTTTGAAAAATTAGGATATGTTGCCTTATTTATAGGATTGGGATAAGTTAGGCAAAAACAAGTAAAGTGACAAATATCTAGAAATACATTGGAAAATTGTTACATGCAAAATGAAAACGGGCTCGAATATAAGAGGCTTACTACTATAATAACAATACATAATAACAAAATTTTCTGTAGGCAAATTTTGTTTCGTTGTTTGTTCTATTAGCCAGGTTTATGTAGGAAAATCTGCTTTGCATGTAAATTTTTTTTATGGCCAATGTATTTCCAGACATTTGTCAGTTTACTCGTTTTTGCCTAGAGGCGAGGTAAAGATAGAAAAAAAGTTTATGGAACATAAATTATGTAGAATTTTATACCCAATATAACGTCAGAGTAACAGTTTTTGAAAGGTGGTTTCTGAAGCAAAAGGGGATGAAGAGGTGGGAACTCTTTTGATCTGTATTTGGATGCCTATAAGGCTAGGATTTTGTAGAGTGAGGGCAAATAGATGCATTTGCCCTCACTTATTTGGTCAAGTATAAATAATTAAAAATCTACATAAGATCTGATAATCAAATTAGGTGCATGCACTAGCTATTATTATAGTGATGATTATAATATAGGTTTTTTGTCCCAAAATTTTCTTGTAAGTCTGTTCTGTGCGCTTGCAATGAAAATATGCATTTTTATTGTTAAAACAACATTATTTTCATTGCACGCGTACAGAACAGACCTTATGTAGCTTTTTAACTATTTATACTTAACCAAAATAACTACATCTATTTGCCACACACTCTACAAAATCCCAAGCTTAGTTTGCACCCAAATTTTTAATACTTATCTTACAAATTATCTCTCCTATTTGCCATTTTAAAAGCTAATTTGCTGTGACTATCAGATAACCTCATTATCACGTTACTTTGCGACTTGAAGCAAGGAATGAAAAAAATTATATAAATAGGTGTCCACAAAAAAAATAATACCTATACATTAAAAGTAGTGAGGAAGGAAGCTTTTGACCTAATAATAGCAATATTAGAACGGTGCCTAAAAAAGTCAATCCGCACCACAACAGCGCCCGTAGAGTGCTTGCTTTATTTGAATCTGATAAACGCGTTGTCATTGGTTTGACGTCACATGCTTGCTAGGTATGCAGGCGCGATAGATCAACCGTACTCCGTATTGTACAGCGATAGGTTTGTTACGGGACGCTCTCGTTAGAACGTAGTCTGCATATTATGCACAGTATTATCTAGTAATGCCTTTATTATTTAGAACGTCAAATATAGTTTGTTTATTGCTTGTTGTCAAATATGGAGGAGGGTTTCCAAAAAGGAGATTCACATAATTTGCCGAATGTAGACGTGATTATGGTATCCGATTTTCTCGCGTCAAATACCGATTTCAGCAAGCCCCAATCTAGTGGTGTGAAATAACAACTATCGGCAATAACAATAATTATCGGCATAAATAACCGACCCGTAGTCTGACGCATACAGCTGACATGTGATGTCATCCGCTTAGTCTCGCTCACGGGAGCATTTTCCTAGCCTCGCTGCGTTGGGGTAATTGCTATTACGAATAACTCGGAAAGTAAATAACCATTATTTTTTTTACTTTATAGGGGTTTATAATATCCATAGATCTATCATTTTCAGTGGAAAGCAATATTTTGTGGACAGATCCATTGTACCCATTTGCAATCTCGTCCCATTCCATAACTAGCTGAAATAGTGTTCCGAACTAAGGTGGGTCTCCAGGAAGTTCAGCATCCTGGAGAGTGCTTAAATTATCCCCAAAAAAACGTAATATTATAACAAAAACTGAAGATTTTTGTTTTATAACTGCTATTTGACAGCTGCCAATTGTCGAATTATTGTATACACATCATGTATGAACTGAGTTACGTAAAAGGCATAAAGTCATAACAAAAAAATAAGATTTGCACTTTGTTATTGCACTGTGACAGCTAGCTGACAGTTGCCAATTGTCGAATTATTGTATTCAGATCATACATGAACTGAGTTACCTAAACAGCATAAACTTATAACATAAAAATAAGATTTGCACTTTAAGGCACTTTGACAGCTAATTGACAGCTGTCAAGTGTCAATTTCGACAATTTGTCATCAGATTTGAATTCGGCAACCTCAAAAACATAAACCTAGACATTAAAATCGAAAAAATAAGTTATTTAAAAATCTATAGACAGCTTTGGAGCTTTCAAGCTCCGTAGCAGCCAAAGCATTGATTTTGAGCTTTGTGCCCATTGCGACTTTTGCTTGGGATGACGAAACCTAAAACATATCCAAAATTCAGACGATTTGACCGAAACCCAATTTCCATAAGATTATTGCGGAGTCCCTTACATTAATATTGCCTATGATGAACCAATTTACATTTAATTTCATATATGATATACCTACCTACAGTATGCCTACTTGTAATGATTGCTGCAACTATGATGAAATAAAAAATAGTTGAATAAAACAAGTGATTTTATTCTATTGATAAAAATTACAAATATAGATTTTTATAGCAGAGACAAAGCAAAAGCAATAAAAATTTAGGAATGAATTCAATCACATTAGAAATAGATAAAGCTCTTCTTTGAATACATTATAAATTTAAAAATATACTAATAGGGAAAGGTGTACAAAAATTATTGCACAAATTTGTTAAGAACCGAATATAGGGACGTTAAAAACAATGAGTTATAAAACGGAAAGATATTGAAGAAATTGGATACATACAATTAAATAAACAAAAATTATTTCAAATGTCCTACCGTCCCCACAAAAATAAAAATATACTCTTTCCTAAAAGTTTGTACAAGGGAATTAGTTATAAAATATAATTCAAATAAACAACATATTATTGTCAACTAATGTATAAAGATTATTGTCAACGTATAAAGATTAAACATACTTATGTACAAATAAAACAAATTTGGATACCTCTAAGGGAAAGCTTTAAAGATTAAAAGGGTAGATAAAAAGTGAATACGCTTAGGTTTAGGAAAATTGTACATATCCAAGTAAGGGGCAACTAATTACAGCATAAAACATTTGTAACACATGGCTCAGTTACTTAAAAAATTGTTCACGCAAAAGTGTCCACATTTTGGATCAAATATACAATAAATCTAATAAAATATCTGCATTAAACAGCATATAATTCAGTAAAATAACAGTTAAAATTGTGATATATCAGACAAAATTCATAGTTCCAAAAATTGGTAGAAATAAGGATAGCATAAGCACAGAAGGAGGAGCTTTATTCAGAAGCGAAGGTAATGCTTCCCTCCAAAACCGAATTTCACTGTGCAAGTGTTTCACAAGTAGTATAGTAAACAATCTTACTTTTCTGACACGCACGTGTGGCGACAATTTCTTTTAACTTTCGTTTGTGTTTGGTTTTTTTTTATATGCTTACATTGGCTTTATGTACACTATTTAAAATTAACTTTCATTTCTATATCTGAGGAACATCATTTTAATGTAAATGTATACATTTATATATTGTGCAATATATAGTGCTCAAAATACCAGTACATCATATCTCAGAATACATACTCAAAATATTGTTCACTTCTGCATTTGGACGAAGTGTATTATATTTATTGCACAATATGCAAAATTTTAATGCGCATATCAATCAATATAATGAGGAGACCGTCTAGCTGCGAGTCGTGACTTGAATAAGATTTCAATCATCGAGGTTAAGCAAGGCGGGCATTGGTGGCACTTGGATGGCTGACCTAGGCAGGCTTGGGGATGGGCTGTGGTAGCCCAACTGAGACCTGGGAACACTCAACATGTGCCGCGGGCGCGTGGTCCCAGATAAATGGTAATGACGACAGAGTGATAAATCTCCGTAACTTAGAACCATGCTTTCATACATAAAAATTGTAAAGACTTTGCCACCAAGCCACCCATAATAAATAGGATGGTTTGAAGAAAAGTACTCAAGTAAAAAAGGAGGAATGCACAAAGGGCCTAATGAGGCATAAGTGCTGTAGTGGAAATGAAACCACTATACTCCGACCTATATACATACATACATACAATCAAAATAATGAGCAAAGTATTTAAACTAATGCACGCTTAAATCCTACCCTATCAAAATGACCACCAACTTCTGCTGCTATTATAGAGTTTTATAAGGAATAATTTGGTATCTTTATCAAAAAGTGCACCATTCCCGAGGTAATCTAGAAAACCTCAAAATTGGGATGGAAACGACTTCCTAGGGGACGAAGCACACTGTTTAGGAGTTGGAACTTTGTAGTTTAGTAATTGTTAACATTTCTACCAATTTTCCAAACTTTATAAATTTTGTCCGATATAAATCATTACATTACTGACCTAATAAGATCAGTATGACAGAGAAAGAATACGATAAAACAAGCTAATCCAACTGCATTAAAGGAGATCAGGATTAGGCGTTTAGAAAAGTTGTTTTTAAATATTTCATATTAGAAACTGTTTTAACACACCAGAAACAATTATTTTAAATAGCCGTGCTTTAGGCCCTTTCTTTGATATTAAACCTTAATACTAACACTGATATGCAAGATTTATATAAATATTAAATAATAAAACACCTTTAAGGAACGTACATACGATAATTATGGCAACACATTTTTATATATAAAATTGACATTTCACTGCCCCGGCAGTGGCAATAAGGTAATATCTAGTAATATTCTTGCGTCTTCATGACTTAAATAACTGTGCTCGGCATAAAAATATATAAATAAAGCGACATATAAAAAATATATAAAAAAATAGTACGTTTGGCTATATGTACATAGGACGTTTATAACATAATGCACCAAATATCTATACATAATATAATTTGGGAACAACGTGGAGATGGCGCGTAAATCCCGCTAAATCCAATTTCGAACATTTTTAACTTTTTTGCAGATTCCTACACTTATGAATGATCTCTACAAGATAGCACTTAGAGAGCAAACCCCTTTAAATCACTCCTTAAATAGCTGTCCAATATAAAACTTTGGAGCACACTTGGGACCAAAGTCCGATAAATCCACATTACACTTATATATATATATGCTTCACAGTTTTTTAAAATGTCACATAGATAACGAGTACAGCTTTGTAAAACGTGCTTTCAAATTATGTTCGCACACTCATCTGATTTTGATAACCTCATAGGTTTGAAGTATACACTGCCGGTTAGTAGTAGTGTAGTGCCATAACGGCCACACGTGCTCTCAATATCTTATTTGTTATTCAATATCATATTTAATATTTGTTATTTTGCTAAAGTAAAACTAGTTCACGCGTTGTAAACATATCCAGTAAAATTGCCAACTAAGATATTCTTTAGATCAAGGCCTACTTAATGCAACTATTGTGGATACATACATACTGACCTAGTCAACTTTATAGAAGGCAGTAACTAGGTCACCCGCATACATTCATTCTAAGACATTAATTCTAAGACATTCTGCACAGTATACATTCTGTGCTGTGTTACTATCAACTACGATGTCAATACCAAATAAACGTTGTTAATTATTCCTGGCGAGTTTCATTCAAATGCCATTAGGGCTTTACACGGCGGCCCCGACTATCCAGCATCACACTAGTGAATTTAAAAATGAATAAGAAATAAGACCAAACGAGAGAAAACTAAATTGAAGCGGTAAGTCACATTTATTATTATTATCAAGAACGAAATATTTTTTTATGAATAAAGGATTGAGGAAAAAAATACACATTTAAACAAAAAGTGTAAATTATATCATGGAGGTTCATATTTAAATCAAAACCAGCTAAATCCAAAATAAAACCTTTAAAAAAAGGGTTAAAAAAATTTCAGTAAATTTCTGAAGTCCTTGACGATCATCGGAATACAAGGGAAAAATCAGTAAAACTCTAATGATATTTGATTTATTGCAATATGTTTTTTCTGATTTTCCACAAGTTTGACTCTAGGGAATTAGCGGGATTTGCGCGCGAGCTCCGCAATTTAAAACTAAACTTATCTATGCCTACAAGTGTTGAATATGCCCATAACAAACAAAATAAGATATCAAAACCCATACGGCTTCTCTTTTAAAAAGTGTAAGAATGTAATTACATTATTTACACCGTACTTTTCCTTGTCAAACGACATACATTTTTGAATCTGCAAATAATATAGACTATCTACAAATGTTAAATATGTTCATTCACACAAAATATGAACATCTAATTGCTTTTTGTTCACAAAATGTTTGTACAAAGCTGGGAAAACACTTGACTGTCCCAAGGCTAATTATTATGACTAACTGTGCATTATTTTATGAACGCCTTTCTTTACTATTAGATACAAACTTGAAATAAGAATTATTGTACTGTATTTCAGAAATCATAAAAACTAATAGAAGTTATTCACTATGCAAGGTACAAAAGGTGGAGTGAACACCATTAAACGACAATGAACACTATTAAACATTTATCATGTTTAAATATTTTATCAGTGGCCTTTGCAGAGGGGTTAGCTTAAATACAGAATGCCCAAAATGACTTGCTCAGATTTTGATCAAAACAGTGTAGTTAGTAAGTAAGGGTAGACAAATACAAGTGTTTACTTCTTAGAATTATCTTTTCTAACCTCAAATAATGACAATCTGGGCATACCCAATTAGTTAAGAAGCTGGAATAGTAAATAATATTATTGCGGCTCCCTATCTAAATGGTCATATGCTTACGGTAGAGTTTCTTGAGCTTATGGGTCGAAAAGGCAGCTTTTTGACTATTACATAATATAGCATAATGGTTTAAAACCATCCATCTCTGTAGCGGAATATACACTTTATTTTTAACTAGAGTACTTACATGATACAGTAGAATCAGGATATAACGACCCTCAAGGGACCGGCGTAATTAGTTGTACCAACCGGACGAGGCACAAAACGAATGATTACATTTGATTCACCAGCTTTTAAATGGTGTATTAGAGTTTGGCATTTTCGTCCCTAAAAACGGTTAGTCGTTATATCAGAATTCTACTGTATTTTAAGACGTCAACCGAAATGACGAACAAGCCCCAGTGGGTTTGAATTTTAATATATTTTGTCTAGAACTATTATATTGATTGTTTTGTGGATCAAGAGATACCTACAATAAATTGATGGTGTACAAAAGGGAAATTAAATATTTCTTGAACAGCACTATATGATATGTATAAATATGTAATATAATACTGCGGGTGACTGGTGATAAATATGTTGCTGATAAGTTATCTGTTTGCCTATATCTTGTGAGCCTGCAGATGCGTACTTAATGGCTGAACATTTGTAAATTGAATACTTTATCTTGCACAGTGGTAAACCTATGTGTTTGTTGTGCAATGAAACAATTTCTGTTTTAAAAGAATACAATAAGAAGCAGCATTACTCCAGCAAACATTTCGCGCAATAGAATTTACTCACGGCTCAGTTAAGAAAAGATAAAATTATAAAACTCATTACCCATTTAGGGAAACAGCAACAAATGTTCCATTCACAAAAATCAAATCTAGACAGTGTTGTTAAAGCTAGTTTTATAATTAGTTCCAAAATAGCGAATACATCGAAGTCATTTAATGAGGGACAGTTTGTTAAAGAGTGCCTAGTAGATGTTGCAGAACTTTGTGCCCCGAAAAGAAGAGAGTTTGAGAAAGTGAGCTTATCGCGATGTACTGTTGTTCGACATATAGATATGATGGCTAGTGATATTAAAAAAACATTGACCATTAAAAAACATAGATTGGCTGATTTTCAAGCATTAGGATTGCTTCGGATTAGAGTACAGATTTATCTGACACAGCCCAGTTAGCTATTTTTATACGAGGTGTTTATGAAGAATTTGCAGTGACAGAGGAATTACTGGCTTACGGCCGCTACAAGGGACCACTACAGGGAAAGATATTTTTACAGAGGTGCAAAGTACTTTTGAGCATTATAGTTTGCAATGGTGTAAATTAGTTGGAGTGTGCACAGATGGTGCGCCTTCAATGGTCGGTGCACAAAAAGGTTTTATCGTAATTCTGAAGGAGAGCAACCGCTATGAATGTGCAAGAATGTGATTTAATAATTCTGCATTGCATTATTCACCAACAAAACTTGTGCTATAAGTCCATTACCATTAATTTCATTAGATCTCGCGGTCTTGACCATTGCCAGTTTAAAGAATTTTTGGATGAACTCTCTACAGAACACGATGATGTGACATATTATTGCGAAGTAAGGTGGCTAAGCAAAGGAAAAATGCTAAAAAGGTTTTATGACCTTAGAAAAGAAATAGCTGAGTTTATGGAAATGAAAGAGCATTGCCACAAATTTGTAATCCAACTTGGCTTTGTGACTTGGTATTCCTGGTAGACCACAGGACACTGAAACAATCTGAACTTGAAGCCACAAAAATTCGAAAATCAGCTGTTCCATCATCTTAAAGCTTTTCAAAACAAAATGAGTAAAAACTATTTTCATTTTTTTTAACATTATCCAGTCACAAAAACATTGAACACGGTCGCTATACTGATGAACTGGAACTACTATCAGAGCAATTCACTGATCGATTGTCTCATTTTAAGAATTTGGATACCACTTTCAATATTTTTGCAAATTCTTGTAAGTATAATGTGGAAGATGCTCCGCTTCACCTACAAATGGTGTTGATCGAGCTTCAAGAAGACTCATATTTGAAGTCTAAATTTGATGATGTGGAAATAACCAAATTTTACAGAACATACCTTTCCAAAGAAAAGTATCCACACCTGAATTTTCGCACAAAAATAATTTGCATATTGGAGCACGTATAAATGTGAGCATCTTTTTTTCAATCATGAAAATTGATAAAAATCAATTCAAAATTGTGGGGCATTTTACAAAGAAGACCGTACCAATTACTACAGAAGTGGTAAATCACATCACTATGCAATACAAAAGGATATTTAGTGTAAAATTGTATACCGCCACAACTTCTTGTGAATAGAAGTAGGGTCACCAGTCCGCGGCTTACCATATTGGTCGCTATCCCTCTTCAACTCATATAAATCCCATTTCCCTTCTCGCTCACTTAGAAGACACCTGCATGAACAAGCCGGCAATTTACCGGCTTTACTGCTCAGTGGCGTATCATCACGCCACTGAGCACGCCACACAATATATTAAAATATATTGCAAAAATTTTGCATGCTGCGTGTACAACTTAGTGCTCAATTTCGCCAATAACAATTTAAAATAAAAGAAAGAAATTTATATGCGTGTGCCACTGAGCACCACATTAGTTTGCATATCAAACGAAAGCACTATAATTTCGTTTTACCATTAATAGTTTAAAAACCATACCAATGATGACACTTCTCCCCTATAATAACTAATAATAATTATATATACTGCGGTGCTTAAATAGTGTGGAGTGATTCATCACCAACATATGGGCGGCTCAGGGAGATGAGGTGCCAAGGAAACGAAATTCCATAGGCGTATCATTTTAGAGGAGGCATTTTTGATCATTTTCAGTTCTCCTCCTCTGAAATTCGGTCGCTTAGGATTGGAATTATTGGCAACTACTCGCATTCGTCGCTTCCATCGCATAAAAACACTAAACACTCGCATATAACACAATATTATAATTAATTTATATCGCGAATCAATCGTACACAAGACAAAATGAAACGCCACTGTCGCGACAAAACATACATGCATGAAACAGCGCATGCGTCAATATATCAACGGAAATCCGGCGTCTTTACCTTTGACCAATGAAATTTTATTTAATTTAGAACCGCCTAAAACTCACCAAGGAGAGCGGTAGACCCGGTTACTAATAGTTCTGCCCATCATTTCTATAGAGTGGTGTATACAAATTTGCACACTAAGAAATTCTGTGATCCATTGCAAATAGGCAGACCGTTCAATTGTGATGGTGTGATATTATATATGAATCACTCCACACTATTTCGAAACCGGGGTATAGAAGCAGTCACTTTAAAACAATA
>CAXKVY010000273.1:0-32109 GCA_964058915.1 Tetropium fuscum | reverse complement strand
GCTGTGCAAACAATACTACGTTTTCTAGATGATTGACAGGTTAAAGCCATTAAATTGATTCATCCAATAGCTCATAAAATGTATCAATCTTTCTAATGTCATATATTTAGACCATTAATTCGTCCATTTTATTTTCTATAAAATGTTGAATGTTCGCTAAATTGTACATGGTTTGTTTATATTGAGGAAACATTTGTTCTTTTAGATATAAATTTTTTTGTATGGACTTCATTTATTTAGTTGATTGTTATCTAATATTTTCAGGTTTTTTTATAAATTCTGTCTCCATCTGTGAAGTCTGGTGTTGTAAATAACCAGTCTTGTGTGTGATCTATTATGTTAATAAGTTCACATTTGTGTCTATGACACGGTTGGTTGAAGGATTAACAACCATCTACAACAAGATGATCAGACTTTCCCACTTTCCGACAGTATGAAAATTTGCGAAAATTATAGTGATACCTAAGCCCGAAAGTCCAATAATGAAGTAACCTCATCCCGCCTCATCAGCCTGCTGCCCACTCCTACAAAAATATTCTAGACTTTTTCTAAACATAATTCAAACGATGCATAAATACATGACGTTATACCTGAATAACTTCGGCTTTAGAAGAAAACACCATTGTACTATCCAACAAGCCCACAGAATAGTCAACAAAATTACATAGTCTAGAAGAAAAAAAATGTATACAGCAGTATTCCTAGACATAGCATAGGCCTTTGACAAAGTGTGGCATACTGGACTTCTATATAAAATTAAAAGTAAATTCTTAGGTCCTTACTATTTGCTGCTAAAATGCTAAAAAATAACTCAAAAACTTTTCAAACTCTCAACTTATTAACTCAGGGGTACCACAAGGGAGCATGCTGGGCCCGTTACTCTACCTAATATACACTGCGAACCTACCAACAACAAACAATATCACAATAGCAATATTTGCGGATGACACTGCTATAATAGCGACTAATAGTGGTCCAGCACTAGCATCACAACAACTCCAACAACATTTTTATAGCCTGCAAGAATGGTTCGGCAACGGCAGTGGTCTAAGAGAGCAAATAGATGATGACTAAGAATAAAACAATAAACTCTACAGGGTCAACAAACCCTATAGGAGGATTGTCAATAGATGATTTCTCTACATGTATTCACTATCTTTGTTTAACATATTTTCTTTTTGCTCCATATTATGTAATAGAGAGTAGATTGTAAATCGCAACAAATAAATTTAAAAAAAATAAAAAATAATATTTTTTGACAAAAACACCTAAAATAGCAAAGATATAAAACCAGCATATTCTAAATCTAAAATTGTCTATGACATATTTTGAACTAAAAAAGGAACCTGAAGATTTTAATATTTTGACAAAAGATTTTGCAGGTGAATATGCCTAGTCGAAAGGCAACTCTTGATAATTCAAGTATAAATGATCTATAAAACAAATCGTTCATCACTCTGGCTTATTTGCTTATTTCTCTATGTAATGAATTGCTACAAACGCAAGATTTATTTTCGCAAAAAGAAAATATGTATATATATACAAAAAATAGATACATAATCCCTAAAAATAATTTTTGCAAACTTTTTATAGCATTTGCCCCTCTGTGAAACCCTTCAAAAGTAACTTACTATTTCCACGAGGGGAATGTTTAGCGTTTTCCTCCATTCTATAGTATGTGTATAAATAACACGGATAATTTTTTATATAAATTATTATTTCAGTAAAATATTGCCAATTAAATTATCTATCTATCAGTTTTAATAGTCCCAAGATCAGTCGGTGGTACTCTCCGTAATGATGTTAAGCAGTCTTCATATACTAACTCCCCATTAAAGCACTTTATGACCTCAAGTTTGCATAAGATATTCCAGAACATGAATTAAATCTGTTAGTTGTACCGCTTAAGTCCAATTGTAGCTCAATATTTCAAGCATATTGATGCGGACTAGATCACGCACTGCATATTTATGATCGTATATGTGGCATAGTTAATAAATCCAATGTAAAGAAGTCATTGTACAAATGTAAATGCATGCTAGCATTAATATACATACAAATCTTTATCATTTATTACTTAGCAACTCAGATACAATTTTGTGATGCAAATTTTAACTGCTCGGACAATGTAAACATCACGAGGAAAAGAAGCGGCTCATATATTTATACAAAGTATGAATAATGAATGCGCTTCATTTTCATAATAGATGCATCGAATTTATGAATGAATTATTGTAGTGGGATGTATCGTAATACGATATAACTAGATCTAGAGTCAGACAAAGCGATTTGTATTTAGTAACTGAAATGACCCACTACTGCCTTTTCTGTACGCCCGCAAAAAGAATTACATAAAATGTATATTCTCTCATAAAATTAATATTGGCGATCATAATAAGTCACTTGTAGCCGGTATGGTGTTGCTAAGGTATGTAAATATCCTTCTTATAGATAGGGTGATTTACCCAGTCGACGAACAGTGACTACATTGATAGCTCATATTTCCCAAACTGAGGGGCCGTTCCGAAATTTTTACAGCGTATTGATGACATTTTTTTTCTCGTCAAACGTCATATAAGTGACAATTTATGTGACATTACTCAATAATATTAAGTGCCATAGTACTTATGAGTATAAGTACTGCTCCTAAGCTTATAAACATATTATAGTTCTATGAATTAAATTTTAATAATGAACATTTATTTTTTTAGTATCGGAATTATGGGCACGTGTATATGGGAGCCATCTTAACATCTTAATAAAAAAACATTCGTGACATGCGACATGGTCTATTTGTCCAGTCAGCAAGGGCTTTATAAAGGGCTGCAAAGTCAGACAGTCAGACACTTAAAATTTTAGAGGCCAAGCTTTATGTTTAATTCGGAATAACATAATATGCACAGTTCGATAGTTCGGTTTAAAAATATATTAATAGATTATTCATTAGAATAAGCTATTAGTTAAGTTTCAACCTTCATACTTTCAAACACGAAGTCAAAATGCTCCAATAATATCTGCTTGCGGGCACCGGCAGCTACCATAGGCGTAGAATTTATTCAACAGCCCAAAGTTAAGTAAGCTAACTGATTCAATAGAATTATAAAATTGGTAAGATATATAAGATTTACTTGTGAATAATTGAAAAAAAAATACTCCACGCAACATTTAATAACATTTTAAACAGTTTTTGTGCGCGATATGCAACTAATTATAATGTATAAAATGCTTAACAAAAACTGTCAATAAATTTGAAATTTCTTTCTTTGCTGTATTGACTCAATTCGAAATAAATAATGAAAGGAGCACTAAATTGCCTGTAAAAAATACGCTTTGGGAAAAGTAAAGGACTTTATTTTCGCAAGGTGATTACTGATGTCAAAAATGCAAACAAAAAATATTACGTCGTTGGTATACCTCTTTAACAACACTCATGATTACGTCACTGCAGAAGCTGGAAATGTAATTAATAATAAACACGATACTTATTAAGAAAAATGTACCGCCAAATTTCAATAAACTATTTCACTTAGGAGATAATAAATATCAAAATTTCGTTTATCCCGTATTTCTGAAACCGTTGATTTTTCGATATGTAAGAAAACTGATATTATTTTTACGTTTTCCACAACACGCCGATTAAATATGAATTTTAACATAAGTTAAAATCTTGAAAAAGCCTTGGGAAATTGTGGAACATTCTTGGAAAATGAGAAAAATTGTCATTATAAGACCGTGTAATATATTATTTTCGAGGTTTTTTTTGGTCACTGATTAATTAGATATTCAAAATGTTTAGTTGAATAATGTTAGGATAGCATCGATAGCATAAAGTAGTTTAATAAGTAAAGTAAAATTTGACGACGAACACAATAGTACATTTTTTCCCAATAATTATAAATACTCTTTTCGCACTTATTTAAATCTTGTGCTAACTAAATACCCTCAGATTTTAAATGAAGCCTCCATAGAAAACTAACCTTATTTATAATCAACTGATACACATATATTTTCTGTGTTATTTTGTTCTTTTACATGATATATAACAAACTTTAATATTTAGCAATAACCTTTCCTAAGAATATCATAGTTTGCCTGTACTTTATAAGAATTTAATCACTAAATATTTCCGTTATTTGAAAATAGGTGTTTATCGAAATCGCATAAAAGTCCCATGAGTAATGGCTTATGAATTCTATTGTATGCACTAATTTCACTAAAGCTGTGTATTTGTTGCAGGTATTTTAGTAACCAATATTCATAGATATACCCGAGGGAAATATTTTGCAAATGGTTAAAATTATTACCGCACCATGAATTAATTCGGTTTAGTGGTTTTTAATATTGACAGTGCTGGCAATTGCTGGTAATGAATGAATAGTTTCTATTTCCAATTACATGTTGCGGAATTAGAACCTGGAATATACCAACATTTACTTATAATAATACCGATTACCTTAGTACCTACACTAGACAATATATATATTATATAGTTTATAGTAGATAAATATAGGTATCATGTTCCCTGATGGAAATGTAAATGGCAAATTCACACTTTTTTGGTATTCGAGAAATCACTTTCATAATTTTCTTTTCCTTATGGGTATTTAGGCAACTGAAATATAAAAATATTAAATTATGAAACTTTGCACTCCAAGGATCACCCAAAGATTAATTTATTAACACGTTGACGAGCAGTGAGGATGATTGCTTAATTATAAAAATGACACTAGCATTTTTCAACAAATCATCGAAAGATATTTCAGGCATAAATGAAAAAAAGATAATGTTTCTGGCAGTAACATATCGGTTTATCATATATTTCTCTTAATCCGTAAGTGTTCTCGTAAAAATAGGTCAGGCCAAAGTTCATCACGCAATTGTCTATAAAAGTGTTCAGGTCTTGTTTTAGTACGAATCACTTCCTAAGATATCGCGATTCCAAATTTTGAAAAATTAGTCGTGTTCTGCAAAATATGACCACATTCCGCACCACTTATGAGGTATGTGGTGAGGTTAACGTGGTTTCCCCAGTAGCCATATTCCATGATGTATTGTGACAAATGAAGTTTCATCAGACAGACTCTATTGATTGAAAAAATGATACTACTGGTCATGATCAAAGTGGATTGGATTATTGTTGATTTCTGTAAAATTTTATTATGATTGATAATCTTCAATTCTACTTCAACAGTAATGTCTTCGTCTTCACATTCTTCTTCCTATCCTTGCTGAGTTTCGGTACCTTGGTAAGACCTAAGAAAAAATATGTATCTGTTATCTCCTGATTGATATGATAATTCTGTATCATCTATTGTATTTGATTCAACATTGGAGCAAATTGATTCATACTAGTATTGAATTAATAGTACTACGTATAAACAGCACATATTAAAATTAAAAAACTCCAGTGAAATCCAGAATTTCATATATCTGGTGCCACGTCCTTTAGTCATCAAATGTCATAAATTTTCAAAATGTAGTTCCATACACACACTGTATAACATTAGTTGTAAATCACAGCATGCTTTGAAATTACCTCGGTCGACTTTATCGTTGCTTTATCATCACCTATTTCCTTTGCATAGTAATTTAGTATCTTAAAGAATTCATAAAGTAATATATTGTTGTCAATAAAAATAAGTGCCAAGTAGTTATATTCCGTAAACTTTTAAACTGTTAGCATTTTCATAAAGCAAATAATGTAATAGCAGTAATAAAATATGTTTCATTTCAGACAGGCAAAGTATAAACTTAGCTCATAAAATTGCTTCACTTCATAGCAATATGTTCCTGAAAATTACTTTCAGTGCACCACTGCCTATGCCACACCTGTAGAATAACATTTGCGCTTTAATGCGAGGTTCCATAGTTTCGACTTTCTTTATTCAGGAAACAGATATATTTAAATGTACACCGGACGGGATCAATTCGTCGTCGTTTAAGTTTGAATTGTCATTAATTTCATCTAGTGAATTGCTACAGGATGCTCTTCTGCAATTATAGCATACTGGAGAACATTTAATTCCTTTCTTCCTGCAACCACAAGCATTTCGACACCCCTTCGAACATTTGCAAGCAGTATTATTAAGCAGCTCATGCGATACTTGCGGCTGACGATGGTACTGTGAGCAACCCATGCTTGGTAACCGTCCAACCCCATTGAACTGGGTCAATAAAACGACCATTCCACAAATGAATCTGTAGGAAGAGGAAGAGTAGCCAAGTTAAAAGTATTTTGTACTATGGATTTGGTGAACAGTTTAAAGCGTGTTTTATTCAGAGAGGGATTTGAAGAAGCAATCCGGCATACAAAGCCATAATTACCTTTTCAGTTTTAAGCCATAATTACAGTTTTTTGTGGAGGTATCACATCTTTGTCGAGGAGCTTTACAAACTTCATCTGCTGAAAATGGCTAATGTTAAATCACATGCGCTGAAAGCGTAAAGAAATAATATATTTTCTTTAACGTTATTTGAAATTTTGAAGTATCAGGGAATAGATGATGGTCACTGACTTTCCTTTTCCAGGCTTTATCAAAAACAACGAATCGCTATTAGGAGACAACGCAATAATAATTAACAAAAGATCTATGTCAACATTCGGAGCGTTTAGTGTTTTCTATAACAGCCCTTCTGATAATGGTTTAGTCGCCATTCTCTGCAGCTTTTTCGACAGCTATATTTTCATCTGCAAATTTCTCAGCATTGTGATAATTATTTTTTTGTTCCCTTCATTCGAGAGAAATTTATCTTTTGACATTGAAAATAATATTGTTTCGTCAAATTCAACGTTTGCTGCCATAAAATTGTTTCTTCTAAGGCGTTCTGCAGATATTGTGCTATTCCCTGTATGGTCGTCTGGATAGCCATCAAATACTATGACTGATCGCGCCGTGTTTTTTGACATAATGTAGGTATTTGTTGAGGATTGAAGAGAATCTTTCACTCAACTTTCACGGTACTCGATGGAGTAGGAACCCAATGTCAATCAAATAGAGAGCACTTCCGCTGTTTGACGGAGTTTTCACTAGATTAAACAAATGATAGACCTGACTTCCTCATCATTCTTTGTTCATCAAATAATGATAGTGGGAATGGAACCAATTCATATGTAAAGTAAATTCTGAATTCGTATTCTGTTTTTAGGGTTCCGTACCCAAAGGGTAAAACGGGACTCTATTACTAAGACTCTGCTGTCCGTCCGTCTGTCACCAGGTCTCTTATGTACCTCATGTATCTCATTAACCGTGATAGACAGTTGAAATTTTCACAGAGTCCGAGTCGCACTTGTTTTTCAATGAAATTATTCTCCTGAAAATGGTATATAGGTCTACTGGCACTACTTCCTCATGCAACTCTACATTGCTGTGAAGCCTCGCATTGGCAACACTCTTTTCTTTCTGGAAAACTATATTCGTGATACCTATATTCGTGATGCGTCTCGCACCGGCTATATGTATATCTGATACAGCATTTGGCGCAATATAGACTCCGAATACAGAATAATTTCATATAATAGGTACATTTTGCGTAATGGAAATAAGGTTTAAAAACTGAAAAAAGTCCAAAAATTTCGAGGTTTTTGGGACGCCCCCTATAGAGATTAAAATAATTTTCAGCTTTCCGACAATTATTTCGCCTACACCCACCCTCTTTTTGGGCCTATGTTGCCTGGCCTATATATAATCTCAAGTCACGCTAATGAGTTACACTAATAAAGAATGACACTCGATCTAAAAAAAATGGCAATATAATATTTCTAACGACACGGCAACCGTAATCTGTGAAACTAATAAAGGGTAGAAAAAAGCACCTCTTAAATATTCAGAAATATTAAGAAAAATAACGATATTCAACCAGGATTGGCCATATGTGTAGAAAAAAATAAGTAATAACAAATATGAAATATATAATTTCAAAATCAGGCACCTTTTGATAATTCCTAATAATATATAATCCATTTAATTCATCAGTCACTTAAATTTTTATTAATTTACACCTTGATTCGCTGGTACAAAAAATATATTGAAAAATTACATGTGGCAAAATTTATAAAATTTAAATACGAAATTCATGTCCGGAATTTAAAATTATTACACCGACCTGGTGTAAAATCACGTTCTCCAACAGAGCCATGCACTTATAAGTAAGAATTAACCACGTTATTACCTCGATTTTGAAACGTTATAATAGTTATTTGCACAAATGTAAAACAGACCTAGTTATAAATTACAGCTTGTTTGTTATAATAATAAATCACGTGAAGGCCTACACTGACATTTATCTAAAATCTAAAATCAAACTTGTTAATTTCAGTTGAGCTGGGAAAAGCTTTTCATGCAACCCTTGCGAAAATCGATTTCCTCCGCACGGTATATTACACTCATATTGCTCCAAATACTGTTGCAAACTGACTTTATCTACATAATAAGGCAAAACGCGAAAAATATTGTTTGGCATTTAATAGCGACGGCTTGGAATATTTTCCTGTAATAAAGTCAAACCCAATTAGCTAGGGAATCTATTTAAAATAGTACTTAATGCTGGATACACATGAAATACCTAGTATTTATGGCTCATGTGTTAATTAATGATTTTAATATATAATATAATTTAAAAATATTTTTACAGTAATAGTAGCTTAATGTATTTAAAGGTTTTAACATAGACGTTATGTAAAAAACGTTTTAAAATATTTTTAAATTGTTTATACACATTGTAGGTATGTTATTCATATACATATAATAATATGATTTTTTTTGTAGTCCTGGAGATGTGGTGAGAAATCCCTAATTTTATTTCTATCCTATACCGACGAAAAAAACACTTGATTAAATACGTAGTCTTTCGTTTCAAGGTAAAATAAACTAGGTCTGTGGGTTTTATTATGATCAGAAAATATTAGGTATATTATAACAATGATAATATTAGAAATGGTGATTTGGCAGCCTACGTTGTAGTTATCTTTAATAAACATCAATGAAAAAGGGATCCAAAAAATGTGTGGCTTCTTTTCTGGTGCAAATTTGAAAAAATCACTAGTTGATAATAGTCAGCTAAAATTCGGTACGGATACTTATTATCTCTCTTAGATCTTTCTCTTTCTTAGTTCTTAACTAAAATTATTAATAGACAAATTTAACCGTATTCAAATAGTTTATTTAATTTCATAGCGGACATCATCAGCAGCGGCCTGACATCTCTATCACTTGTAAATCATCAACCCGTTTAATAACCTTTTATTGTCCATAAATTTAATTCTGCATATTAATTATTGTTTGGCTTATAGCTTGTATTTAGATTTAAAATAATAAACGTTTTATTATTATTATTATTATTATTATTTTATTATCTGATACAAAATTGGATAGAGTAAAACGCCAACTTCCACTGAAATTATATCGAAAAGATCTTTACATGGAATCGATAGTGATAACTAGTGATAAAAAACTAGGCAATGTAGGTACTATTAGGGTCTTAAGATTCCAAATTTTTTGTGCATTGACAGTACAATTTACTGCGGAAAAGATTCGGTTTCGGTCCAGTGAAAACCCAGTATGGATACTAATGTGAAAGAACGGAGCAAAATCTAGCCACTTTTGAGGATATTGAATTCGCTGCACCCATGGTGCATAGTGTGGAGGTGCGTGTGGAGTATTTAATCAGCAGTGTCGCGTCAGAATCACTAGTATGATTCCATGATATGCTAGGGCTCTGGTTTAGGCCACAATAACATAAATTGTAATGGGTCTTACTATGACGGTGTACATCCACTTGGTGACTTTAGGAATAAAACCCCAGGATCTCTCTGTTGCTTTGCGACATTGACAGGAAGCCGCACATGCTTTCCTTGTTTTAATTTCTACAAGACGTCCCCAATTTAGGCGTTGGTCAAAAATAGCTAGGGATTTGATCACGTTTCATAGGATGAGTGCTATGTTAAATAGCACCGGCATATCCATATCGGTAAGATTCCTTCTATCAGTGAACCTTCCGGTTAGAAGGATAGTCATATCACGACTTGATATAACTATCTCGATGGAACAATATGTACATACCAGATACGAATAGGTGAAAATTTTCTTCCGATAATTTCAACGAGATACAACAGTGATATGGAGTAATTTCCTGAAAATATAAAAATTAAATTATTTTTTTAAATTCGATGTGACAAATCACATCAATTCGTTTTCAGAGACTGACGCATCTTCATTGACAAATCACATCAATTCATTTTCAGACACTAACATATCTTCATCAGTGCGACTGATTCTTATTCATCTTGAAATCTATCAGGATTTGCTAGTGAAATAAGTGATGAAATTATATCTTGAAAATAGATAATATATTCCTCCTATTTCCGTTGCGCCTATTGCTGCGCTGTCCTCAGAATATGACCATGTTGTAAGCAATATCAAAAGAGCACGCATTACTTAGGAATTACTATACTGATGCATTGCAATATATGGTATTAGCCATACTTTTTCAATCTGCTGCAGAGTAGAAAATACATACACTCATTCAAACATAAAATAAATACCTAATACTAACAATGTTGAAAACTACAGTAACTACCAGTGACGGCTTGTGGTCTTAGAGCATGGGACGGCCAGTAAAAACCACTAAAAAGTATGCACACGGGGCACTAGCTGCAGGGAGCCGGGAAAATTTTTCAGGAATTTCAAGGGCATTGTGTTTTAAAGCGCCCCCAAAATTACTAAATCTTAAACTTTACTTTCTGAATATTATTTATACTGTTCTTACTTGAAAGACAAATAACGATATTCATTAAATGTTTCATCATTATTCTATTTTTGGTTGTATTTATTTATAAATCCATTCTGCTTTTATTCCGAAAATGATTTTTGTTTTCTGCAAAAAAGTAGGCATTACCAACAGAACATTTTATTGCCAGTCTCACTGCCCGCCAACCTAAGAATTTGTCGTAGAGAGTGTTGCCAGCTTCAGATTATGAGACGGCAAAACATCTGAAGCTCTAGTCAGTCAACTTAATTTTTTGATATTGAACATTTGTAAACACGACAGACGTTAAAAATGTATACTTTAAAAAAAATGTGTATAATCATAAAAAATTAAATCGTCTAGCAAGAACCACGGGGAGGTTAGGAGGTTATATTTATTTATACATTCGCGACGGGCACTGTCTAACGCATTTACTATGTTTGTGTTATATTTGCCGAACAGTTTAATCTTTACGGCAGAATGAGTGTGGTCTTTAGATATTTCATGTTGTAGTAACGCCCGATGAACTTCTTCCAAATTATCGTACCCGGTTGAGTTAAAGGGGTTTTTAGCTTCCGAAAACAGAACGCAATACCAGCAAAATAATAAATAATTAGATACACTACCAGTTAAACAAATATGCTTGTCGTACAATGTTTTCGGAAACGAACGATTATGACCGGATTTAATTTGTACGAGCTTTTTCAAAGACGGTCGAGGAATAAATATGTTGTTTTTGAATAAAAAAATTATCGTGGTAGGATAACCTAGAAAATTTTTGTCACAGTAAACAGCTCACTAAATCAACGCCGTTTTGATCCATGATTTCTTTTTTACCCTCCATCGTTACCGAACAATTCAATTAAAACAATCTCGAGATTTGTATCAGACGTATTATTAATTATTTCACTAATATAGAAAAATATTAAAGCTTAACACAACACATCAACTTAAAATAAAGTCTTAAAGCGCGAGTTCAGCGAATTGTTAAATTACGTGTTGGACCGTTACATATTTATTATACCCCACTCTTTGTTTTTATTGGGTTCGGCTGGCCGATACTCCAGCTTTCCGCGGCAATAAAATGATAATAATTTCGCTTTCCGCGGAAATGATGATTGCATTATTAGGTATTGATCATAATAATATATCATGTAAATCAAAAATAGATGTTCGTATACGTTTCAACGACATACGTTTCAACGACATATATATATATATATATATATATATATATATATATATATATATATATATATATATATATATATATATATATATATATATATATATATATATATATATATATATATATATATATATATATATATATATATATATATATATATATATATATATATATATATATATATATATATATATATATATATATATATATATATATATATATATATATATATATATATATATATATATATATATATATATATATATATATATATATATATATATTAAATAATACAAAAATATCCAAACTTCCAACAGTATGTAGATATTGAAAAATCAAGAAATGGGCGAAATATACCTAGGTATAATGTATAATTTTTCAATTTGGAATCCTCGTTTTATATCTATTACCAATATATATATATATATATATATATATATATATATATATATATATATATATATATATATATATATATATATATATATATATATTTATATTATTCATAGAATAGAATATATATTTTATATTATTCATAGAAACGTTGTTTTTAATCCCTCTTTTATGAAATATCTTATTCATTGTTCTGAATGTGTGTTATGCATTGTATGAATTCTATTTTACTCCTATATTATATTATATTTTACTACTCAACGAAACTTTACCAAATTTTCCTCAAAAACATGCTCTTAATGAACATAATTATTCTTGTAATAATCGCCTTTGTTGCTTGTGTAAATATGTGCGTCCTACTCACTACTAATATAAACCATGGTGCAACACAAGTTCCGAATATTTCTAGTCAAAATATTATTACATGCTAAACTAATATACTCTTAACGACACGGAACTCTGTAGGACCCCGGAGTCCTGTTTCATAACAATCTATTATATTACAAACAATAACGCCAGGATTGCGTAGCTTGTTAATGCGATATCGCATCACGTCAAATAAATTATGTCTTATTGTTGAAATTTTCGATGGTATTATGAAATCTCTCACTTGTCTGAATGACGAATTAAGCAACATTTATGCAAAAATGTTCATCTATACATAAGTAGTGCTAACTTATTAAAGAATTAGATACTCACTACCACTGGAAAGTTCAGATTAAATATTTGGTGATTGAGGGGAAACATGTAATGTAATGTAAAGCTTGGCCCTTATAATGTGTAGGCCTCAATATGGACCTATCACGTTCCTCTTTGCGAGAGCTATATCAGTCCAATTGTCTAAATGAAGCCAACTAAACGTCTAGGACATAGGTCTCTAATGTCCCTGGGTACCAGTATTGGTTGTGCCTGGTGTCTCAAACGTATATATGGATGCAGGAGGGCGGGGCAATTCATGATAAGTTGCCCCCGATCTCCTCATCTTCCAAGTCTCCTCTTCACCCAGGATCTTCAACAGGACCCATTATGTTGGGGTGTTCTCTTAGGTGGTAGCAGCCGGTCAGTAAGCCAGACACCGTTCTTATATTGCATCTGCTTAGTTTCAGAGGCCTCCCAGCGTCGGGACCAGATACAAGTTCCCAAACCTGTCTCATGCCCGGGGCAGTTGTTCAGAAATTCTGAAACACTTATTGAGCTAAAGTCTTCATTCAGAGAACCGCCGTGCTGGAAATCCATACAATCCATCCATAAGGTGTTCTAAATTAATCAGCAACCTTATTTCCCGGAACAACAACATGTCTTGGAATAGTTTGGAACCCAGACGAGGCGTATATTATTCTTGAGAGAGAGAGAGAAAGAGAGAGAGAGAGTCTCGAGGACATGCTTGCATTACAGAACCAGTCTTGAGCCCAACGCAATGGTACTAGGTGCCGGGATGGCAGGACTACGTTGGAGCATATATTGATTCTACCAATTTTTTGCAGACCGGCTAGCAGCTCTATCCCACAGGATAGAATCGCGAACCCTTCAGCCTGGAAGATAGTAACATGTGCTCCAAGAGCAGAGTATTTCGTTATTTGATCAGTCCGCAGGGATTCCGGCAACTGACAGCCCATTTGCGGACTACCATCGGAGGGTTCTCTATCCCCCACTCCTCGCGGTCGGGAATTCCAACTTCGAAGAAGTTCGAGGGATGAGATATATAATGATATATTTAGTAATAATCTTTACTTAGAACTTACTTAAATATTGTGTACCAGCGAAAATATTTTTGTATAAAAGCAACTTCGCACTAATATAAGATTTGAAAGATCAAAATGGCCATTGAAAGAGACGTTCCTTTTTTAATTTTAAACCATGTAAATACTTTTGACATTTGGACGAGGGGCGGGGGTCAAATTGCAGACAGGTATCCAGTTATATCCGTCGACAACGGAGTAAAAGCACAAGCGGAGGATATTATATTATATCTTATTATCTTATTATTTTGCATTCGATTCTAAAAACAATTTCGAAAAAAGTTCGGGGGATAACTAAGGGGGCTTGTCAAAAACTGCATTTTTGTGCATCAAATACTGCATCAAATTTGCAGCCGCATTTTACTTCATAAAAAAACTTTTTTTAAAAGGATGCAAAGTACTTCATTTTTATTACTTGAGGATTTCCGGGTTCGCTGATCACGAATCCGACGTCAAAAACATCCTGGGTGTACCTGGGGTCTGTACACCCTCTATCAATCTCTTGTCCAGGAATTCCCCCTCAAAAATGGCAAAACTTCTCAAAACTCCGACGTCAAAAAACATACCGGATGTACCTGGGGGTCGGTACACCCACTATGAACCTCATCTCCGGGAATTCTCACCGAATAATGGCTGAAATATATTGAAATGACTTACCCAGGGGTTTTCGGGGTTGCTGATGACGAATCCAACGACTAAAATCACGGATGTACCTAGTGGTCGGTGCGCCCACTATAAACCCAATTTTTTTTACCAAAAATGTTTTCTTTTGTATGTCTTAACAGGGCGGCTCGCCGAAAAATTTAGTTAGATTCAAGTAACTAGAAAAATTTTTATAGATTTAATTTCTTTTAAATTGTTTAAGAAAAGGTCACAGCTTTTCTTATATATTTATAGATTTCCCTTATAAATGTATCACAATTTTTTTTTATTTTAATTTATCCTGTATTATAGACATGACATGTAGTTGACATATACTTGAAATATTGACAACAGACTTGAAATATTGTATGTAATCTTAAGAGTTAAAATACAAAATTTGGTCCTACTGTAAATATATGAAGATTTTAAAAAATATTACAAAAATGTACAGATCCAAAATTGATGTATTATGCATAAAATTATATGAAAATTTTGCTGATTATTTATTTAACTTGTGGGGGTGTGCAGACTCCCAGGAAGATTTTTGAAGCCGGATTCGTCAAGAACCCCCGAGTAGGTTATTTGAACTAATTTCTGTCATCGAAGAATTCCTGAAGACGAGGTTGAAGGGGTCCAGGTACGAGGGGGTCGCTACACCACCTGTACCGACCCCCAGGTACACCCAGGATGTTTTTAGGCATCTATTCGTGATCAGCGAACCCAAAAACCTCTGGTTAAGATATTTGAACGAAGTTTTGCCATCACTTGAGGGGAAATTCCTGGAGACGAGGTTGATAGAGGGTGTACAGACCCCCAGACGTCAGATTCGTGATCAGCGTACCCGCAAACCCCCGAGTAAAAAAAATTAACAACTTTGCACCCTTTTAAAAAAGTTTTTTTATGAAGTAAGTTGTGGCTGTAAAACGTCCACACTATTTCTCAGTATGTTGGAATCTCCCAAAATATTTTTTTATTTGAAGCTCTTTTTCTCATCTGCAACGGTGCAGATTTATATACAAAAATCTGAAAATCAACCGCCATTTCTAAATATGGCGGGCGTAACATCACTTCGATTTTGGGGGCTTTTTGCATCAATATGAGCAATATGATTATTCTAGCATTATAGCATTATTCTTTGAAAGTTCGTATACTTTTAGGCTTATTTTTATTGCACTAATATGAATATACACCATGGAAGACAATTTTATGCTCTTGTATAGCATTTTGATTATGCAATACATTGTGTTGCATATCTATCTCATTAGTTCATTCTATACTGGGATTAGACCGGGTAATGATCACAAAAGTCTTTGTCTGATATGGCGGAGGCTGATATGGCGGATGTAATTATTAATGTTGTTTATTATATTAAATTACGTAGATAATTATGAATGCGTCGCTATAATTTGAAAATAGGAGATAACTAGGGATGGCAGCTTAACAAACGCACCAGTCAATTACGACCATCATTAATACAGCTAATTGGTTCATTCAATAACAAATATATCTTATTTGTATATATACGAGCAGATTACACATTGTACTTTTATTTGTAATTATACTGCTGATATGCGATATGAACTTATAATTTATAATATAAATACATTTTCAGTTTCCTTGTGGTATATTTTACTGTCAAATGTCAAATGAACGCAACAGTTGGAAGCAAATTTTAATAATTTCTTGTTTGACAGTATTCAAATTGTATTTAATTTGTTGTTATCAGCACTGATTAAAAGTGTCCACGGATGGTTCGAACAATCCAGAACAGTGACTCTGATCGAAGTCGGTTATATTCAAAGAGAAGTTGCCGCGCATTTGAGGGTTTATCAAAATCATGTATCCATAACCTGGAATCCGTTTATAGCAATGGGTGCAATAAATGATCATCTAAGAAGTGGCAGGCCACGAGTTGTAATGCTGATTATGGTAGATTCATGTCATTTGGGGCCTACTGGAACCACAGAAACCGGGACAGATTTTCATCTATCGGTAACATTTAGGCAGGAGGCGATTAATATATTTTGGATTACGGCGTAACATTGTACAAGAGGTACAAGTGTACCAAAATTAACACTGCGACACCGACGTACTCGATGACAGTTGGTGCAAAAACACTTCAGGGGCGTGGTATGGCTTTTTGGCGACACATGCTGTTTTCAGATGTGACCCCGTCTTTGCCTACCTTCCGATAGCCGCATAAATCGTGTTTGGAGGAAGCCGGAAATCAAAATCAATACAGGTATGATGTCGAAACTGTTTCATATCGTAGAGGGAGTCTTATGTTTTGGGTAGGTATCATGATTGGTGAACGAACGTCTCTGGTTCCCTTTCCAGGTTTGTTAAATGATCAAAATTACTTAACACTTTCTCCGAAGGCATGTTCAACTATAGAGATTAGCAGTTGGATATAATTTTGTTTTTATGGATGTGAATGACTCTTCCCACAGAAATAAGGGCGTTCGTTTTCTTAAAGGAGGATAAAATCACTCGTATGTATTGCCTCTTATGTCGCCAGATTCAAATCCCATCGACCATGCCTGTATTTGTATAATATATACATTGTGTAGTAATTATTTGTATTAGTAAATTTAATGACTGTAATTAATAAATGTTTTTCAATAGTTATCTAATGATTTTCTTCTACTAAATCATCCTGTATATTGACACATTAAATTAATTATTTGCTAAGAAATATTGACGTAATGCAAGTCAGTTGCTTCCTTTCCATTTTGGCAAATATTTTTAATTCCTTCAAGGAACTGTAGAAAACGACGTTTCATCCATATGAAAAATTCAATTAAAAGGGTAATTATGGTTTTCTGTTATATCTTTTAGGATATTGAAACATTTGGCTTTATTAAACGCTCTTGCGCGAATGGCAGAAGTAGACTCTGGAGTGCACAAAGAAATTTCGGAAATTTTTTTGAAAACCAGACAACCAATCTTTGCGAGCGAAGAATTTTGTACGAGAAAAACCTATGCAGTATGTTGTTCCTTTGGAACAACTCAGAAGCTAAACGTCGAAGGTCTTGTGTTGTTATCCTATATATTCCGGTTTCCAAATCAAGAATATGTTGTACTAACTCGTTTTCTCGATCTGAAGTGAAGATTGCTATTTTACGGCCAAGGTGTTTCGTGTTCTCCTGGGCTATTAAATATTTATTTTTTTGCGCGGGGTTTTAAAAACATCGCAGGTACATTGATGAGCAGCTCTTATTATTGATATTCCATGTCTTATCTCATTGAGGGCATTTTGCATACTATCTGTATCCCAGCCTTGCCCTTGTGGTTTTCGATTATAATTCCGTGGCATTCTGAAATAAAAATAACGATTTATAAAAACTGTTTACCTAATGTTTTACAATCAGTTGGGGTAAGATGATCCCAGGATCATTTGCACGAACTGCAAGGGATCGCTTTACCCCAAAAGTACTGCGCAATATTCACCTAACTTAAAATTTGTTAATAAGAATATATGCATGTAGCTACCTAAGGATTTCAAAGAAGAATCAATAATACACAATACACCAATAAAATAGATATTACCACAATAAAATATTGATAGGGCCGATTCAATAAATAGCAATACGTCCATTTCATACCGAATTTAAAAAATACTTACCTTATATCGAAGAGTCGAAGAGAAAAAGAAACAAACGAAAATTGTCGTTTTCAAAGCGTATTTTAGCTAACACGTGTGGTCCGTAACAAACATAAACATCAACTAAAACATTTTGCTACCGTGATATAGATGGCACCACTAGTTTCGTCAATATTTGGAGGGTTCATTTTATTTTATGGGATCATTATACCCCCTCTTCCCCAGATTCAGCCTGAAAATATGGACATATATTACACCCTGTATAGTAAAATGTAATTGATCCGTAAGGGCCTTGATAATATAATCACATGAAATTTCTCATGTAGAGCATTATAAGACAAAAGGTAAAACCAATCAGCCTTTATTTTACATAGATTATGTAACGCTTAGTCAAATACAATATGCAACCCGGATTATGCGGCCAATACTCTATAACGTATGATGAATTTATCACCATATTTTTACTTTGACATTTTACTTTGACTTTGACTTTTTTTTATTTTGGATATCTATTAAATTTACACTGGCAGATCTATTAAATTACAAAAAAATGGGCCATCTTCCTTGATTTACCCTAAAGGAACAATCGTGGTATAAAATTATTGCATTATCATAGACTTCACTTTTATTTAACTTGCCTTTGAAGTACTAAAAACTTTGAAACATTTTAGTTGAAAACTAGTTGAATGAATTATTTCGTCAGCTACCTGCTTAGGAAGTTTCCATAGATTTAATCCCAGCCTCGCTTAAAATTGTAATTTCTATCTTTTACAGAAATATATGCACCTTTGTGTAATGTAAAATTTCTTCATATACCATTTAGTCTGGGGGAGTGCTTTATTATTTTTCAGAATTAATATTAAGACCTTTTAAATAAATTAAAATTTGCGCCAGGTAAGAGCAGGTAATATGCTTTCCTTAATTACTACGGGCACAAAAAGATATCTTGTTAATTAAAATAAGTGTTTTATTTCTTAAAGCATGTGGAATAATCTCTGGGGCATGCCACTGATGTTGGACTTGTTTATTAAATTGATGGACTGACTGGAGTTTATTCATAATTACTGCGTTATACTCGCTCTAGCGGTAGGCTGGAATTTTTAAAACAATGTTACATCCCGAGTTTATGTTCAGTTTATTATTTAAAAGTATTTGCTTCAAACATCTAGTCATGATATTCTGCCGGGGCAACTGATAGCTGCATAAGATGCATAAGTTTGCTTACTATTTTTGTGATAACTGTTGTATAATTGTGTATATTCTATATGTCAATTTTCTTGTATCTTCTATTTTATGTGTCCTAGTTATATACAATTCAAATTTTTTATTTTTAATTTGACATGTGTAAACATGAATTTTTATGTATACATGAATAATAAAGCCTGAAGTTTTAATTAATAGAGTTACTGCCAATAATAATAGTTGATAAGCCAATTTATTATTAGGTAGTGAATCTAATGCTGTTTATTATTACGCTAACTGAAGCTTATTTTTTATCAGAGAATTAAATAGCCACGTGTCTCTTTGGTTACTTCTTATAATTAAAAATAGCCTTATTAATTATTAAAAGATAATTTTATTTCGTTCCTCTTGACTCTAGTCGCTACTGTATTCACATTGCAAATTTATATTGTGCATTCTATAGAACAGTCAATAAATTTATGGGAATTTGTTACTTAGAATTTTCCTCATCGGGACGTTTAGGCAAGGTAGAGTATTTATTTCACATCTAGCTAGCCCTGTTATTACCGGAATGAAAAGGACGCCACCGCAGAAACAGAATGATAGACATTTCACAGGCAGTCGCTCAGTCCCGAGCCGGTAACTCTCATAACAGAAAATAAGGTAATTTTTAACCTGGGCGGTTGTATTTTCGTAAAAAGTCCAATCTTCAAGGTGCCAGGAAACAGAAAGGCCTAATGTATATTTAAGTATAACAACTTAAAATCATACCTAAAACTGCTTTTATCTTTTGTTTCAGGTGGTTGCTGATGGAATATTTGAAGTAGGATTCGATGAATTAACGTAATTTTGCTAAGTAATTGTAATTTTGTAAAGTGCTTTTATACAGTGATAGGAATACACTGGAATGGATTGGTTGATTTTACCTTAGATAAATATGTGAGTAGGCGGGAGCGGTACCAGTTAGGTATGCAGAAGACATGATAATTCTGGCCGGACGAATTAACAGGATAGCAATTAAATTGAGTCATTCTAAACGGAAGATTTAACGAGTAAAGTTTAATACATCAGACAAGTTATTTCAACACACATTTGACTGGTGTAATACTGATTTGATTCGTATGGTTTATATCTATGACGTAACCGCCAAATTTAGAGGTGTAAAGAGCATAAGCTCTGTTAAAGTGTGCACTTGCGCAGGTAGGAAATTTATAATTTTTAAAATGTTCAAAAACTTTGATATATCAGATTATAGTCATGACTTATGTATTCAATATGAGAATAAAGTACCTTATTTTTTGTTTAACGTTGATTCTTAATGCTTGTATTTACACAACTTTCCTTTTTTAGGCTATCTGGAATAATTCACAGCATATCCCATCTCCACCTGGTTTCTTTGCAAACTGAACTCTGATTTATTTATTTTCAACCCGAATTTTCCCTTTTCTTAACAGCAAAGAAATTTATATATTCTTCTCCGCTTTTTGGTTTTGGAATCCGTTTGAAGTTGAATTATTATTTTGTTAAATGATTTTTCCTCATTTGTCTTTTTCGTCTCTATTTTTTCCTTTTTTATGACAAGGTCTATGTTTATCATGACAGACTAGATGTGGCAGGAAAAACGACATCTCAGACAAGTTATGTACCGAGCACTAGTGTTGTTTTTTGAATGTTTAATAATCACGATAAATTTACTCATATAAAAGTCTATTTGACAGTAACATTTTAGTCTAGTAACAGTCACTTTAAGAGCGATAAAAAAGGTGCTTCGTTTTTTATCACCGATAAAAATACTTGTTCCTCAAAAGCAGAGTACACTTAGTAGTCGCACGTCACTTGACTAAAACCGGTCCTGTCAGATAAAATTTTTAAGTATTTTGAAAACTATACTGTAGAATATGAGTCGTTTTGGGAAAATTTCGCTGACAATTACAAAAATTTGCAAAAATCGCCAACATGAAATTTTCTTACACATTGGACATAAATGCAGTTATATCATGGATAAAATGAAACACTTCCTCACTGGTATTATATTAATATATACTCATATGATGGGATATTGAAGGATATGCATGTGGGTTTGTTATTTCTAGTTGTTTTCCTATTTATTAAAACCAAAAGACTTAATCCGTCATCTCAGCAATAATATTGATGGATAAGTGGCGGAGGGCCTGGGTCATAGATCTTAAATACCGAGTGTAGCGTAAACAGATAGGTACAGTTGAAAATTAAGTAATCAATGTAAGTTTAGAAAATCTAGATGTCATAAATAGTTTTTAAATTTATTAAATCAATTGTTATCATGTAATGCTGGCACAGTGACACAAATAGAAATGGCAAATATTACTGAAAAGAAATAACTCCTACCTCTGATAAACCTGTAGCTTTTAGACAGTTTTGTATTATGACCGTCATGAAATTAGATATAACTAACTGCACTCTTCTATTGGTACAAAAGAGAATGCGAAAAACTGTTCTGTTGGCGTTGAATAAAATTATAGTTCTAATATCTAGAAGTGGCTATATATTATACGCTGTGGCCAAATGAATTATAATAAACTTTAAACCTATTTTATTTTACGTTCATAAATAAATAATATTGAATTTATTTAACACAATATACAACTATAATACTTTATTCATTGAAAGATCTATAATATGCAAAAAATTAATTACTAAAATTATCCGCATCTGTTTGAAATCGGCTTGTCTATATCATAAATATGAATAAGGTAACTATTTACTACAAGGAGTTATTAGGCTACAGAATGATAACACATATATTATTACTAACCATTTCAATATAACATACAGATAATTTATACTATACTACTATTAGCAAAAAAAATATAAATATAGATTTGCCAAATTACCTATTTATATAATTTTTCACACTTTTGTGAAACATTAAAATGAAAATGCTTGGCGATATAGTGTAATGTAGGGTAATAAGGCCGGCTTAGTACAAAAACAACATTTTTATTTGATGGAAAAATATTTTTTCATTGTAGCATGAAATAAGTGGTTATAAATATGTATTCTTACACTTAAGAGGGATGTAGAAACGTAAAAAATAATACACGTACCTTGTGACACTAAATAGGTGTTGCAGGCAATGTCACAGAGGCCGGCTGCTCGTCTTTACGGAAGCGGTCGTGCGTTCGTATTTAAAGTAAACTCCGGACAATTTAATTCTTCTCTGCGCATAAGTAAACCAGCCCAGGCGCCATCCGATTTTAGTGAAATCGGCAAAACCAAATTGATAAATGAATACACAGCTGGCAAGATATGTGGCAGGTGCAAATAAAACACACTGTGTCCGAATTCAAGTATAATAATATATAAATGTAAAAATATGTAAATGGGTATAGAGATATATGAATAAAGGTATTTGTAAATATAAATATGTATTAACACAAATAAAGGTAAATGTAACACGGACAAATAATGTGTCACAGCACTGTGTGACACAGCGAAATCACAATTTGGAACAACCAAGACAGTGTGTGAAGATCTGTGGTGACAGATGAGTTTGACACTAATATTAACCTACAAATGCCTAAGTCGCGCTCTTTTGCAATGTACAACAGAGACAAGTTGATATCTAATATAAATGGTGATCTTACTTGTAATAATGAAACCTACAATACTAATACAATATACTATCTAGGAAAGTAGGTAGTGATCAGGCCACTGATCAACAAATGACCAAATAAAGAAGCTAAAGGCACACCATCTAAATTGTAGTTTTTACAGGTATAATGCCCTTACGAACAGCTGTCCCTAAGTTTACAAAATCAAAAAATTATGAAATAATCACAAACGCAAAGCTTACGGTAAGAGGTATGACTAAAGTTACAAGGATTTTATCACCACCCATACACTTTGTCCTGGAAGTGTCGTGACCATAACGTGAGACAAAGGTGTCCTCCACAACGCTATCATAAATAAAGAAAGTGGTACTCACAGTTGGGACTAAGTACACAAACCGTCTTTGACCGCTCTCGGATATCACTCTAGAGAATACTGCTAGCGAACCAATGTCCAACTTTGAGGGGCTCCGATACACTCTGTGAAGGGTAAAGGTGGCTTACAGGTTCTCTGACCCACCGCAGCTCTCTTCAGGTCTAACTAAAGGCTGCGCCTCATGGACCTCAAACTTTATAACAAGCTGCTCGAAATAGCAAAAATAGATGAAACCAGTGGTTGAGTGCACCGTACAATGCTCGTTGCTTTTGTCAAGTGTTACTAGAGTCAATTTTGGCGTGAAGAAAGTAAGGACAAACAGTAAGAGGCGAGAGGCCTGAAAATGTTCCGTTTTTCAGTCTCCCACATATGAAATTTATATAAAAACAAAGAGGAGATATTAGTTGTTACATACCTTAGCTCTTATTAGGCCTCCTTACACTTTGAGCCAGGATAATGTAGAAAATAGCTGTTAAAATTCACTATCCTGTCATGGCTTCCATTTATACACAAAAAAGGACTTCTTTTTGTCTCCTTGATAAAACTGTTCTGATTAGCCAAATTGAAATAATTAAAATTACTAGATTTGAATTTGAATATAAAATGTTATTTCTTACTTCAAGCAGTTGTTAATTAAGTAAATTCTCAAACAACCCTCTCTCTTATTTATTGTTATAACTTGTGTACTTAGTCTGTCTGTGTGAATAAATACCACTCCTTAAATTAATAGCTGTAAAATATGCTAAAACCAAATACAGTGGCCTTGAGGGTATTTACCGGCGCGGCGTGACAAAGGCAATTAATATATATAGGTAAGTGCATACAGGGTGCTGAAATCATGACTGTTACAACCTATAATAAGACAAAATGCGTAAATATTTCGGCCTTATTACCAAATCAGATACATAATAAAACCGTGAATGGCCGTATCTTATAAGTTGTAATGCTTAATGCATGTCTAGTACACCTACCTACAATCTCAAAATATTGCGTTTAAGCTCACAGAACTTAATACATATAATCAGGTTTCAACAAAAATCTGACTATCTAAACATTAGTAGAACTAATTTTACGTTTCTTGTTTCTTGTGAAGCACGTTTCAGTGAACTGAGGAAATGCGGTAAGCAGCGGCTCGACAACGCTTTATGTTTAAGTGCTCTGCATTATTCACGCTAGTGTTAGGCGTCTAATACACAGATGGCACTAATAGTAAAATTTTCATTACAAAAACTACATTTCAAAACTGCTCCCGGCTATTACCTGACTGCCCTTATTACCTGACTGGCTTTATTACCTGACTGACCTTATTACCTGACTGGCCTTATTACCTGAATGGCCTTATTACCTGAATGGCCTTATTACCTGACTGGCCTTATTACCTGACTGGCCTTATTACCTGACTGGCCTTATTACCTGACTGGCCTTATTACCTGACTGGTCTTATTACCATACAACACCTTATAAAATTAAGTAAAAGGTTTTACTAGAAAGTTTGGTGAAATGTATCTTACGACATTTTTATGACAATCCATTGAAACTTTGTTAGGTTATTTTAATGTTTCAATAATACGGGTAATAGCGGAAAAAAGCGTAAGCTTAGAACAACCGGGTTACATAATCAACGCAGAAAAGTCTACCCTACATATCACCCACCAAAATCATCCCGATCTGTGACACCTTACCTTTTTTATAGCGCACTTGGACCTCGACATAATTCTGTTCATAGCTTTTAAAATAGTCCGGCCTACACGATGACATCAAAATTATCCCTATCGGATTACCCCTGCCTTCAGGGGTCTCAACGGAACATTTTAACTAAAAGTTTTGCGTATCAGTAAGTTTTTCTCGAAAAATGCGAGTTATTCATGTCAGTTTTTTTAAATCACTGATTGGCCAAATTATTTCGTGACAAAGAGAAATTTATCCGATAAAAAAAGCTCTTGTGGTTTTACTGTTGGTAAAAAATATTTCCCTCTCTCCTTTACCCTATATCCTGCTAAGCGTTGAAAATTATATAATTTTTGGAAATCATCCAGCTACATTTATGTTTCAGATAAAACTTATTCAGTTGCCTTCATATATCAAGAAGAAGCATTAACAAAAAATTATCATAATACAACTATTTATCTCTATTTGGGATATTTGTGGTTGTGGTGGCGAGATACTCACTTCTCATCGCAACATAATTTATTAATTTCTGACGGCGCGGCGCTGCCTTGAACTTATTCATCATTTAATCCATTTGCTATAATTCTGATTACAGCTGACATTCCTCAGACAATTACAGTTCATCTTATCTGCAGCTTCTTTGGAATTCTGCAGTATTGAATACAAATATTGTTGGAGATTACCATACTGGAAATTTATAGCATATCTAGGTATCCCTTGGTTACTTTTTATACAACTAATATTAGTAATGAATATAAAATATAGGCTTCAAATTTATAATAGCCGTCGTATTAACTAAAGTTAAATTAATAATAGTTAAAAGAAGCCGGCACCAGGTGGATTTCTCCAGCTATTTATGGGCTACTTACTTGAAATACTTGAAAAATACTTGAAAAAGTTATTAAAGTAAGGTTAGCAAAATAAAAAAGTATGGTCTTCTTTCCCCTATGCAGTATGGTTTTCACCAATCCAATAAAGATGCTTTTTACTTTAACGTCCAAAAGGTACGCTGCTATGGGTGTGAGTCTGCCATGCATGGCAGTGTTTGTAGACTTCGATACAGTTAGTCATCAACAGTTAATAACGATATTAGAAGACAGAGGTACCTATTAGAGGCAGAGCTAGATTAAAAGTTATTTACCGGATCGCCAACAATGTGACAAAATGAATAATACCTTTAGTAAATTTATATTTATTGAATCTGAAGTTCCACAAGAAATGGTGTTAGGGCCCTTTCTTTACCGCATATATGAACAGCTTATTCACTCTTCAGAGCAGTGGTGATATAATCAGTTTTGTTGCAATACTGCAATATTTTATAAAGGTGCAGCATGGGACAATCTGAAGAAAACTGCTGAAACATAATCAAAACGACATAAAAGACTGGTTTGATTTTAAACTACTTACAACAAATTTTGATAAAATATTCTACACTTACTATTTGTTTTACGTACTTACTATTTGTTTTAAGTTTGTGATACTTGATTATTACGAATTAGTTAACTTTTGAATATGCTAGCTTTGTTATAACGAAAGAGTACCTTTTTACTTCGTAGTTTTGTACTTTTGTAAACATTTTCCATTCCTCTGGATAAATTCTATGGATGCTGGAACCTAGATAGACGATACTGAATAAATACAGGATCTTTCAGGAACAGTTCTGGAACTGCTTGGACAAAAGTTGCTTCAAGGCTTTCGTGTATCTATTTTACACCAACCGTAAGTTTTTTTAATTTAAATGTAACCGGTTTTAACTATAATTTTTAATTAAAATGTTCGCAACAAATTAAACCACGTTCTCTTTTTCATCTCTTCCCCGTCTCTAATCAATAATTACTATTTTTCCTCCCTTCTTTTTTCTCTTCCTGGATGCTAGATAATGTTTATTGTACCAGGTCACCTTGCACAATGAAGTTCACAGTATCTTCTTAGTTTAATATTTCTTACACATCACTTATTTTTAAGCTACTTCTTATTCTAGCACAATCAATTCATTACATATTTATTTTACAATTTAAGTTTTATAATACATTTTGTATTCTTTTAATTTGTAATTGGTTTGAATTTTAGGTTTGAATTTTAGAATCTGCTGTTCATATCCCAAGCTCTTGACGTGACATTAGCTGTCAATGGATTATATAAATTATTATTTATTTTATTATAATTCTCATTAATGATTTAATATGTCTCTATACGCAGTTTGGTAAATAAATGAAAGTCTTACACAGCGTTCCAATGGCCAAGACGAACACAGCGGGTTTGCTTAGACTTTAACTTGGTATACTCTATATTATTATTATATCACTTTTATTGAAATTTAATAGATTGTTTCAAAACACAAAAAAAACATTTTATAGACACTGCGATGTTAAGTTGCATTCGGCGCGTGTTTCGCAATCCATGTTTCCATCATCGAGAGATTAGTGAAACTTTTATTGATATCCCGGTTACACTTACTTGGATAGCGAAACGCACGTCTAGTGCAGCATCGTGTCTTGGTATAAGTGGAAAATTGTGTGACTTATTTCACCTCGAATATCGATTTAATATATTATATATGTTTCTTGTAATGAAACGGTTGATATATTCTGTGTCCTTCATATTTCTTTATACGCGTCTGTACCTATCACTCGCTGGCAGATACTCATTTCTTACCTGAATAATTGCTTACCTATGCTTAATGTGTCAAATTCGCTGGTGATAATGGCATTATTTTCGTATATTTTACTATATTGGAGGTGTTTTTCGGAGCGCGCTTGCAAGGTGTCACCTATATTATTTCCATCAAAAAAACTATTCTGGACTTTTCATTACTGAAATTTAGATTTAAAATTCTGGTTATACTTACAACAGATGTCAAAACGTGTCAGGTGTAGAAAAGAAAATGATTACATTTTAATAGGTACTGTCTTGGTATAAATAAGTTTTTTGTCATCGTTAAGCATGATTTATAATCAACAGCTATCTTTATATGTGTCTACCTAGGCATTAAACATATATGTGCTGTTTTCACACATGTTCTGAAACTTCAGAATTTATAATAATTTCTATTTTCAAGCAATATGAACTTTAAAAAATAAATTGTACAACATTAAAGGTATTTATAAAATAATAAGGACAAAATATTGAAATCATTGTAAATGAGCCTGTGATGTAAAACTATGTAAAACCGTCAATGAATCCATTCTTGAATGATTTCCCTAATCTGGTAAGACTTCAGAGTCGCAACTACACAAGTGAGTCGGTGGTTGAAACCTTAAGCATCTTGGTGGAGATAGGCAAACGGCAGTTAAGAATGTGCTTGATGAGTGCAGCATCTTTATACACGACCTGTCAAGAAGAATTGCCCTGCACTCTTCAAGAGACCAAAGCATAAAGCAACATCTCGGCAGGGGAAGAAGCTGAAAGTGCTTCAGAACAATGTGGAAAATTCCATTTCAGATTTTGGTAATTTTTATTTGTCAACCAACAAGGCTGATATACATAAGGTCATGGGCAAGCATTACAAATTTTATCACGTCAACGCCATATGTACTGGCATGGGGGAGCCAATACCACCACGTGTGTGTGTGTGTGTGTATTTTTACTAGGCCACTCACCCATTCCAACTACTAACAGTCAGCTCCGAACATTACACGACGCTGTTCTATATGATAAAACCACTCTTTTTTGCAGTATCAATCAGATAAGAAATTAGATTTTCTATTAGAGGATACGAGCAATGGACAAACTTCCACCGACTGAGAATGCGCTTCATCAATATATCCAAAGGGCAGTTTATCACGCAGGTATTTGGACGACCAGTACGCAAACACAGCAAGTTTTTCATTCTCCACAGGATTTTACTTGGAATAAGGTTTCCCAATCAGCGAATTGATTAAATGTTCCTGCAAAGGATATACTGCAAGTGTGGGAAATCCAATCTGGATTGCGCACCACTTTTGCAAGTGCAAGTGTAATTTGTAAGTGTAGTTTATTATTTGTTGCATACTTAATCCCATTGAATGAATAGCTATAATTTTTTATATACTGCCCTAAATGATATATTGTTTTGTATTTAATTATGATTATTCATTTACAATGAGTAAGTAGACTACCGTTATAGTCCCCAGTACACCTTTCTTTTGGTAACAGTGGTGAAAATGGTGTTAGCAGGTCCATTTTAACTGGAGACTATTAGAGTATTAAAGTATACTCATAAGTGTTAGCCTATGAGCCCTATAAAATTTGTAAAAACAAATGCGACAAAATAACACTTTCAACACAATCCATTATAGTGTTAATTTTGAATTACACATTATAATACATTATCTAAGGTGCCTTCTTACCTAATTTGGTATTTTTAGCCGCCAAATTTGAAACACAGTAGTTCTAAGCCACCTCACTATAGTTTAGAGGAGCTTTTGTCTGTTGTATTTTTAAACTGTCCGTACAATTTATAGCTGCTGGCACACAAATAGAATATCAAACGTTCTCCAATAGCAACAAGTACAAGTTATTGCTATTATCTTATAGAAGGAAGCTGCATGACAAAAATATAAAATATAGTAGCTCTAACGAGAAGATAAATAACCCCTCTCATTTGCGGTCGGTTATAACATGCTCCTATCTCATGTTATGCGTTTGTTGGTCGAGTTTGTCCACATGGGCGTTCAGTTGAAGCGGGCAATCATTTTCTCAGTAATACACATTATATTTAAGTAATTTTGACGGCTGTTCTTCGTATTATGGAAACTTATTACGACATAACAATTTAAATGTAATTCAATTGTTATTTTTGATATGACTATTATGAAATAAACTACATATGATATTAACCGTTCATGATATATTTTCAAATTTTTTTTTAATTTTTGCATTTTCATGTACTATATTTTAACTATCCCTATTTTTTCTTTCATTTTAAGAAAAATCTCTTGGTATGTTATTCAAAACCTAATTGTAATTTGTACCTTTTTAATAAATTGCAATATAGGGTGTTCGTGTCAGATATGACAGTGTAGCCAAATTGAAAAGAACATAACTAGATTTTTTTTGTGAAACACCCTGTAAATTTTTGCATGTTTGATTTTGATGAATTTGAATCTGTATTCATAGAGACATTCATGAAACGGAAAAATAAATAATACATTATAACAAATAAAAATATTATTCAGTTCTCCAAGAAAACTATACAATTATGAATAAAATTAAAAAGGTTACAATACATATATCAACCCTCTTAATAAAAGAACAATTTACTCTTGTAAGCATATTTTCCTGGATTGGTGTAGACACATCAAAAATTATGAACTTGCATGTCTTCTTTTGTGGTTGGAGGTGTTTGGTACACTAAATCTGTTACATGCCCGCATAAGAAATGGTCCAGTTTGGTTAAATCAGGGGTCCTAGCAGGCCAAGGTACAGGCCCGTATAAGTAAATCGATTATGCAAATAAACTTGCACCTGATTATTATAATGAGCAGGTGCACCGTCATGCTGCAGCCACAATTGTCTCATAATATTGAGCGGCAGGTTGTCAAGAAAATCTTCTAGGTTATTGCTTAACAACTTGGTCCATTAACATTGCCATGAGAAAAATGCGGACCTATTAAAAGATTACCAACAATACCGCGCCCCACACGTTGAGAGACCATCTGTGTGGATGGTCCGCTTATAGTATAAAGTGAGGGTTATATGTGTTGTAATAGTGAAAATTTACTATTGACAATTTCTTTAGTGTCCTCTTTTTGAATAAATTAAAATATCTTTATATTCCGCCAAATATTTTTTGAATTTTGGTTCTGTTTAATTTATTTCAGATGTCTAAAAATACTAAATATGAGTTTAGAGATACCAACAAAAATGAAAATAATAATAATACTGCTAATATATAAAAAGTCAGTGTCAACAACATAAATGCCAAGATAAGAATCCAAGATAGTAACATCAGTTGAAGTAGCAGTCTACTTTTAGAAACTCTGAACCACAACGTTGTAATAATTGAGGCCCAAACAGAAATTCATTTTAGTGCCAGCCACAACCAATTTTGATTACATTGATAGACATAGTACATTGTTTTTGGATTATTACCAAACAAAAAATAAATATTTTTTAGTTCCTTACGCATTCATAATAATTTATATTTGAATAAACATTTTTTATTTATGTATATTAAGATTCTTTGGTAGTTATAACATACAACAATTATTAATTTAAAAAATAGTGAAATAATTAAAATATAAAAATAAATTTGTGCATTTTGAAAATAATTATGTGCCATTCTAAACGTAAGAAACGTTTGCCATTTTAAACGTAAGAATGAAATACGCACAGAGGCGGAACTGACAAAATATTTCGCAAAATAGAATACTCTAAAGGCGTAACCGACATCGAGGAAGGCGTAAGCGACATAAAAGAGGGGGCGTAAGCGACAATTGACAAGGTTGCAAAGGCGTAAACGACAAAATTTAAAAAAAATAAGTACATTTATTAACTGCATTTTTTTATTGATTGAACCCTAATATTTCCATTTCCACAACTAAAAAGAATAATTTTACCAGTATAAGTTTGTAAAATTCTCCTGTATAATATTAGGAAAATTGCATTTACGGCTTTGTGTCGCAAGGTTGTAGTCTGTAGTACTGATTCGGTTGTCTACTCCTTTGTCAATATAAATAAGTACCCACATTTTGGTCACTTTTATTTTAAAGAATTTAAATCTAACCTAACCTAAAAACCACTTCTTTAATTTATTTGAATACAATTTTAAGACAATTAACAAGTAAGTGCCAGCCAGTCACGACTATATTACTTGATAAAATAATGAGTTAATTATTATAAAATACAGTATACACCTACCTTGTACACCTACCACATTACCTTCTATTCCCATACTGCGCACTAGGCGGTGTCTGCTGCGCATCTCGTCCACTACTTAGATACACCACATAATAGATACACAAAATGTTAGATGGAAGCACTCGTAATTCATATATTTTTTA